>ML786505.1:208168-224069 GCA_009831015.1 Picea engelmannii | reverse complement strand
ATTGCCTTGTAAAAGTATATTGTAATTTCATTGTAAATCTGGACCGTTCATTATAAGGTCGCAGATCTAACGGTAGAGATTATGTTAGGGTTTTTTTCCCTAGAAGGCAACCCTCTTTTATGAGGGAAATTTATTGCGGCTATATAGGATGGTGAATATTGTATTCTGAGAGAGGAAACTATGAGAGAAGGAAGAGGAAGTTACAACGGGTTTTGTTGTAGGTTATATCCCTTCATTTGCTGGATAATAATAAAGGAAGGACCTGGCAATTTCTCTGGTGGACGTAGCCGACACTGGGTGAACCACGTAAATCTATGTCTCTCTTGTATTGTGTGTCTTCTATGTTTTGTTTCTACATTCATTTCATTTTATTGCTCCGCGGTCCTATTTTTCTAACAAAAGAAATAAGAGAAAAGGAAAGGCTAGAGAGGTGGTTATTGAAGAAAAAATAGATCCTCCTTTGGTGTTTCCTCCAATGGAGATTGAATATAATCCTCAGACTATACAAACTAAAGTTAGTACACCATCCCTTAGAAATTCATCCAAGAGAAATCTTGTTTTAGCAGAGGAATCTCATAAAAGCACTGAGATTATAAAGCCTAGAACTAGGCTATCCATATTGAAATTTTCTCCTCTTGAAAAGGAAGCACTCGAGGACATAGTCCAATTGCGTGAATATCCACCAGATTCATCTCCAGAGATAGATCAAGGACCTAAAACTAACTGGGTTCAATTATTCAAGGATGCAGAGAGACAACTCAAATAAGTTCAGTAGAAGAATCTGAAGCTACATCAAGAGAATGTCACACTCAACAGACAAATTTCAAGTCAAATAGATGAACTAGCATGGGAGTGTAACCAGGTAAAGAGGAACATAAAAAAAAAGATGATTTAAAGGAAACAATTGGTTAATGTGTACAAACAGAACCTCAGCTTGAGAGAAGACAATAGAAATATAGCTGAAGACTTATATTTGGCCAAGAATATTCTTAGCAAGAAAAAATTGGCAAATTTCTGAAAATAAGCTACTTATCCTAGTTCTTTTAAGCAAGGTGATTGATTCAGAGGTTGTTTTAAGGTTTTGATTAATGATTGTTGACCTATGATGAACTAAGATGTTATGAAGTCTTATGAAGGTATGGAAAATTACTTTGAAGAATAATGTATGGATATATGATTATTGAGATGAAGTCTAAGTAATCTCAATAAAGATGGAAAATTACAGTAATATGTGTTCTGATGACACATGCTATCATCCTTCAAAAATATTTTCTCAAAGCAATTTTGAATTTTTTTTGGAAAGACAGGTGCCTACAGGAGTTTGTAGCGCATACGATGTTTTTTCTATGCAGTGCGCTACCAACTTGTCAACCTTCTGCGTGGAGACTTTTTGGTCAACTTTGACCTGATGTTTAGCAGCCAATGGGTGATTCATCATTCCACATGTTAGATAAAAGTGATGAAGGACTTATACATCGACGAGGAAGCTCAGGTGGAGCTAAATAGAATTCAGATGGTATACCTATCCCTTAGAAATAGGATCACATCCTATCTTTTTGTATTAATTTAAATTTGTTCTGGTAGGTGGCGTTCAGATCCATATTTTAAGGATCCTAGTCGAATTTGTAAAAAAATATTTAAGCCCATTGAGGCATCATTGTAAGAGGTTCGATTTTGGATATCTTTAAACAATCTTTGCTTGTAAAGACTTTGATATTATATATGATGGAATCATAAGTTTCTCTCATTCTTAATATTCAAACTTCTGTCCATTCTGCTTTTCTTGTACTTATATTGAATGTCATATTCATATGTTTTGTTTACATAGTGATTGATTAATGTCTTTTAATTATTGCATTGGTAGGAAAAAATATAAGTATTATTCTTTATTATAGTCAAGCTTTCATTTATATATTCAATATACATGATCTTTATGGTATAGTGAATGTTCTCCACCCATTTGAGTTTAAAAACCATTTGATCATACATTTTGAGAGCCTTATTTTGTTTGGATATATTCAATGTATCTTGAGTGAGTGAGTGAGTTATCCATTTCTTATCCAATTTTATATATTTTATTAAACATTTGTTTAAGTTACCAAGCTTACACAACCTACAACCTTGAGTGACTCTTGGAGTGATAACACCAGGTATGCAAATTTCTTTTATGGTCATTTTTTTTACTGTACTAATTTTTTGACATAAGGTTGTAGATTGCAGGGATTATAAAATAAATGTTCAAGCAAGAAATTCCTATGTGGCCCCACGCAACAATGAGTGTTACAAATGTCATAACTATGGACACATAGATAGTGATTGTAGAAGCATGATCGATACTTCCATGAAAGAGAACACTTATATCAGGTATAAGAAAGTATGGATAAGAAAACAAAAAGAACAAGTGAACAAAGACCATGTCTTGGAGATCGCAATATTGGAAATAAAATGAGATGAAGAAAATTCTACAAAGAAAAAGAAAGATTTTAGATAGAAAAAAGTTTGGAAAATAATTGAAAGAAAATAGGAAATGTAAATAAGGAACAAGTTCAAGAAATTGTAATTTTAGAAATTGTAGTTAAAGATGAATCCAAAGATAGAAATAAATATGTCAGATAGTAGAGATATGATGAATCTACCAATGAAAATGATGATGAAGACACATCAGAGCATGAATTGCTCTGATCCATCTGGCTTAGACACACTCATGTAATATGAATATTAGATAGGAGGAGTCTATGTGATAGTTGTGACAAACCAAAAAACCATCCTTCGAGAAGCTTACATAGTTTGAGTAGACATATCCATAGCAGTCAATTAGAAAAAGTACAGCTTGATATATTAATCAGTTGTTGTAGTGAAGACTTCATGATAGTATAGTGATAAATGGGTCAACATTATGGAGAATTGTACAGTACAGTCTTGGACAGTATGGACAGAGATGGATTTGTAAGAACACTTATCAAGTTTGAACAGATATATGATAGTGGACGAGAGCATGGATTCGTAGATTGGTTCAGAGAGTGATTTAGAGACAAAAGAACACTATCATAATGGATGATAATTACACGGGAAATGGCTTGAACAATATTAATGGAATCAAAATTGACAGATATTTTTTGGACAGATGTAGTGCATACAAAAACTCACATTCAAAAACAAGTAATTCTCATAAACAACAATGACAAAAATCCCTATGAGCTATGGAAAGGAAGACTGAAAAATTTGAAGCACTTCAAAGTAATTCCAAGCAAATGATACATCAAAAGAGAAGATGGAAGAATGGGAAAGTTTGACTCCCATTTGGTAAAAGGAGTACTTATTGGTTATGCAAGTAAAAGGAAAGCATACAAGTGTTACAATCTGAGGTTGAACAAAGTTGTGGAAATCATCAATGTAACAATTGATGAAACATGTGAACAAGAATTAAAGGAGGAAGAAAATGAATCAATTGAACAACTTTACTAAGAAGAAGAAGAAGAAGATGAAGTAGAAGTAGAAGGGGAAGATGAAGAATATAAGAAAAAGGTAGAAGAGAAAGTTCAAAAAGTGCCTCCAAAGACACCTATCAAATGAGTATAGAAGAATCATCCTTCAGATTAGATTATCAGAAACAAAGATGCAGGAGTTGAGACTAGAAGAATAATTCGTTCACCAGAACAAATGAAACTAGCACTCTTATCTACATCTAAACCAAAAAACTTTGAACAAGCCATCAAGGATGAATTATGGAATAAGGCCATGGATGAATAATTAGATAAAATAGAGAAGAATGACACTTGGGAATTGGTTCCAAGACCAAAGAATAAGAATGTGATTGGAACAAAGTGGGACTTTAGAAACAAATTGATTGAAGATGGACAAGGAACAAGGAACAAATTTATATTGGTATGTAAAGGATACACAAAGTTTGAAGGAATCGACATTGAATAGAAATTTTCTCGAGTTGCCAGAATGGAAGAAATATGATTGCTCTTAGCTTATGCATGCTACAAGAATATTAAAGTGTATAAGATGGATGTGAAATCATCCTTTCTGAATAGGGAACTTGAATAATAAGTCTACATTGAACAACCAGAAGGATTTCAGTTGTCAGAGAATGCAAATTATGTGTGCAAATTGAAGAAGGCCTTATATGGTATAAAATAGACTCTTGGAGCATGGTAATCTAAAATGGATAAATATCTACAGCAGGAAGAGTTCATAAAAGGAAGTGCACACAACAACCTCTACATCAAGGTAACTCAAGATAGTATTTTATTATTTGAAGTTTATGTTGATGATATTATTTTTGGAAGTAATGATGACAGGTTAAGCCAAAAATTCACAAAGGATAGGCATAATGAATTTGAAATGTCATTACTTAGAGAAATATCCTTCTTTATGGGTCTTCAGATACGTTAAAGAAACCAAGGAATTTTTATTTCTCAAACTAAGTATATCAGATAACTGTTAAAGAGGTTCAGAATGGAAGATTTCAAACCAGTAGCCACTCCTATGCAAACTAGTTCCAAGTTGAGAAAAGATGATGATTCAAAGCCTATATACCAGAGGAAATACAGGTCAATTATTGGTAGCTTACTATATGTGAAAACATCCAGACCAGATGTAATGTAGGCAGTTGGACAAGTGGAATGATTTCAAGTAGCACCAAGGGAATCACATGTCTTAGCAGTGAAGAGGATTTCCAGATATCTCAAAGGAACAAAAGAGTTTGGATTATGGTATCCAAAAGGAAAGGATCTATAACTTATTTCCTACACAGATGCATATTTGGAAGGTTGCATTGATGACCGATGAAGCATCAGTGGAGCATCATTCTACATGGGTGAGTGTTTAGTATCATGGATAAGAAAGAAACAATCATCACTATCCTTATCTACAGTCAAAGTAGAGTATATTGTAGTAGCAAGATGTTGTACATAGATTCTATGGATGAAATAAACTTTGACAAATATATAGGTTGAGTATGATGAGCCTATTCCAATATATTGTGATAATAAAAGTGCCATTAGTATCTCAAAGAACCTAGTGATGCACTCCAAGAAGAAGCACATTCCAATCAAGTATCACTTTCTATGGGAATAGGTTGCAGAGAATAAAATCAAAATTGAATATGTGGGAACAAAAGAACAAGTGGCATACATCTTTACAAAATCACTTCCATGGGAAGCCTTTGAGTATATTCTCCAAAGACTCGGAGTAATTTCTACTCCAAAATCATTTTTTCTGAATGATTATCTTATATGTCTTAGATATACATGAGGAAGCACCATAAAGAAGACAATTCAGGTTGGGAGATTAGTTTCATAAATATTTCAGTTAGGGGGAGTAGCCCCAGATGTAAATATATCTTTTCATTGATTACAAAGGGAGATATATTTATCATATGCAAAGATAAATGCTTGAAGAAAGAGCACAGGGGCATGGTTTTAGGGGTAGCGATGGTCACAAGGGGAGAATGAGTGATTTGACTTCAGTATTTCATCAGAGTGTTTCCATGAATGCAAAATGGGGAGATTTTTGATGATTTTGTTGATTAATTGGGTTGGTTATCATTGATATCAACCCTTGAAGAAAGTCTGGTAGAAAATTCTAGTAGCAAAAAGGTTTGGGTAAGGGACCCAAGTTTGTTTGATGTATAATGACATGTATTTTAATATATTTGAAGATAATACTATTCTATATGAATAGTACATGTCATGCCATTTCCGGTGGTATGTGGAAAGCCACATAACTCCTCACAGTTGGATATTTATGGCCATGTGAAGATGGAGAACCCTCATGAGTCATCTAGAAGCCCAAAAAGGTCAAAGTAGTCAAAGTGGTTGGAAAGAAGAAATTATTTAAATAATAATGTGAAGTGATGAGTGTACTGTAAGTCAAAGTGGATACACAATAAATTATTTAAATAATAAATTTAATGGAGAAATTACTAAGTGGACAAGTGGTTAGAAGAGGGTTAGCCCTAAAATAAGGAAAGTGGTTTAAGAAGGTTAGAAGGTAAGCCCTTTAGGGAGCTACATAAAAGTATAAATAAGAGGAAAGGGTCTCTCATTTTAATGACACTTGAGCATATTGAATATCTATAAGTGACTGAGGTAACCAAAATATATCTATGGAAAAATTCATAGGGAAGGTGAAGTAAAGAAGGGTGAAATTCAAGGGAGGATAAATTATTTTGATGATTCTTTCTAAGGTATGTTATTTATAGGTCATCTCACCATTTTCGCAATAATGTTTTTTCTAAAATAATTCTTACCACAAAATATGGAGGCCTTTGAGGAAACATATCCAAGTAGCTTTGATAAAAATTTCAACTTGTTTTTTGTTGTATTTTTGGACTTACACTCTGTGCAAAATAAGGTTTGTGTCTAGTCATGAAACTAGTCTAAAACAAGTGTTTCGAGTAAAAACGCCATAACTTTGTCATAACAGATCCAAATTCAGTAATATCAAATGTATTGGTTATAGTATTGTATTTGTTATTTTTTGTATCATTTTCAGATCCATACAACAAATATTACATGTGAGGCACACTCTACAAGTTTTCTCTCTAGAATAAGCTAAAATTCAATAAGGTATACCATTTTTTCTACAACTCCTTTTCTAAGAGGTTCCAAGTAGTGAAACCTGAAGGGATTGCATAAAATAAATTGAAGAACACTGTGTACTATTTTTATATATTTATTCATTACGGGTACACAGTTATGATTATTTCAAGTTAGGGTTGTTGACTAATCCAAAATTAGTGATGTGAGACTAAAGTAAAGTTTCATGAAAATGACAATCTGTTGTTGATAAAGTTAAGTAAGGTTTGCAGGTATGTGATCATATACACCAGGTCTATTATAGAGTTACAAATCATAATTGGAAGATAAAATTGATGAGGGATTTTGGTTGAGGTACATGTTGGGTACATGGTTGAGACAAGTAGTTGATGAGTTGGCACATACATGAGGTGTATAGTTGATGATGTTGGTACATCTTGATGAGTCATAGTTTATGTGTATTTTATGCATGATTTATGCACTTGTTGATGGTACAGGTAGAGGTATAGGTGGGTGCATGGTTGATTCACTTTTTTATGGTACAAGTTGATTGTAGGGCAATAGTACATATTGGATGCAGGTCAGTGGTATAGGTTGGTACAGTTGTACAATGGTATATCTGACACTGATATTGTGACCATGGTTCCATCATTTTGCTTCTATGTCAGGGTAGTTGGACAAGGCAAGGATAGGTGGTTGTATCCACCTTCCAATAGTAGTGGGATAACATAGGGGGTTGTAGCCTCCTTATGGTTGTATCCAGAGAATTGGGGAGTTGGAGCTTCCCTCAAGTTGTATCCTGAGAAACTAGGGGGTTGGAGCCTCCTTCTAGTTGCAGCTGGAAAACAAAGGAAGTTGGTGCTTCCAGTGAATGTAATTGTTAAAGAGATATAAGATAAAAAATTGTGTGGTTTTCTCTCGCTTTGGGTTTCCATATCAAATCACTGGTGTACTGTGTGTGTATGATTTCTCATCTATTCATTTTTTATTTACTATAAAACTATTGGATGATAATGCTACATTGATATAACACTTGCATTCTATGGTTAAAAAGGATTCAATTGCTCTATTACTGATTTACCGCCCCTCTCAATAATCCAACATGTCCATAATTTATTTTCCATTTATTCTACGTGTTGGGGATGCGCTTTCCCTTCTTATGTTGTGAGGGGTTCCGAGACCCAAAATGTAGTGTCTTTTGTTTAATCTTTTGCTTGATTTTGATAGTATATTGATACTTCACACACAAGGAATAGATGTACATGAACTCAATTTCTATATGAATGTATCTATGCAGACCTATGTGGTACTTGATCACCATATCTCACTGAGAATATTTGATACCCAACTTGGTGTGCAAGGTATGGAAGACATCGGTGAACTATGGTATTGTTTGGTCTCTTTCCTCCCGCAATGTGATCCATCTTGTATACAAGTTGTCATAACTTCCAACAGGGTACTAGTTTTACTTAATAACATTCCTAAAGGAACCCCAAGTGGGTGCAACTAAAAATAATGAGGATCCCTCTACATCATTTTTCTCACTGAAAGGCTACCACTGATATTTTACATGGGGGATGACCTTGAGGAGCACAAACATAATATTTTCTCTATCGAAAAAGTTATGGACAAAAAAATACCCTTCTAGAAGGCTTAACATTTATCTATGGAATCCACATCTAATTGACCTTCAAATATAGGAATATCAAAATTGATTTGTACCTTGAAGGGGGAGGTTCCTCCGCTTGAGGTAAATGCATCGCTTTCCGGAAGTCATCGAAGGACTTGTGCAAAGTTGTCCATCATCTCATTCCTCTGTAGCTTGAGAGATTCCACAAGTAAATTTTTGAAAGGATTTCATGTCTCGTCGAATTTCTTTTCACTCGAGATGGAAGGTTTCCTAGGGGTGCGAGAGTAGTTTTCCTCAAGAGAAACATGCTCGAGACACAACCCTCTATACCCTGACCTCATCGAGGACATGCACTAAAAAATACAAGGAGCAGACTGCTCTGATACCACTAATCGAGATTTATGAGTGGAACAAAATGAAAACACCAAGTTATAATATTAACACAGAGACAAAATGAATAATAAAAGAGATACAGTCAAACTTGACTTCTATTAAATAAGAAATATGTTGAAACTGTAAAATGTAGACTGAAACAATCTTTCTATAATGGTAGCAACTTATCTTTGAGAAGAGATGTGGTGGATACACTCATTTGCAGGAAGATGAGTAAAATGAGGCTCTAAAAACCTTTTTACAATGAATATCAATGCTAAAACCATAGACATCCAAAAACCTAACCCTGTGAGATGACGCACCAAAATTCATGTGGGCCCCATTCGGGTAAGTTGGTATATCAACTTCCCGGGGTTGTAATTTTTCATACGATCTTCTTTTTAGGTGCACGATAGCCCATTGGAAAGGTCTATTTGGCGACTAAAAATTATTTCGTAATAATATAATTTTTTTTACAATTCGACTATGGAGAGACCTAAAAACATTGTTTAGGGCCTCAAAACAACCCTGGAAGTTCAGGACCCAAAAACTAGGAAAACAACTGCCAATATGAAAAATGAAACTGGCAAGATGAAATTTGTAAGTGATCGAGTTGGAATATGAGGGTGGCCACAAATATCCACCTGGATGAGAATGATCCATGGAAGTAGAGAAACACCGGAAGACATGAGAGGGTGCTCATATGTATCTTTACTCTTATACTCCATCATTTGAAGTCCCATCGAACTTGGCCTTGTTTTGACACCTTTGATCATTTTATTGATAAATGAACATCATCAATCACTTCTTTGAGTAAGATACAAAACAACTAGAGATTTGACTTCCTATCCTAACCTATTTTGTATGATTACTTTATGCAACATCTAAGTAGACTGAAATCAATGTTAAGCTAATATTTACCTTTTATAACCATATTTGTCATCAAAGTATGCTTGGGTCTTAGTTGTCATCAATTTTATCATTCTTACGGTAGATTCATTTATATCTAAAGAGGAAATATTTAATTTCCTACATTATGCTTTATTTTATTTGAGTTTTGATTCCTACATTATGATTTTATCCTTGAATTAGGGTTTTGCTTCTTTCTTTGTATGTAACTTAGGATTTTTTTTAAATAAAAGGAGATTCCTTTCATTAAATCGTGCAATAGGAATTTGATTTATATTTTTATATGGATACTTTTAATGAATATGAATCTATATATGTTAAGAATTCTTTCTTTCAAATGATAAATTCCTACAACTAACTTTGTTCGCTTCCGGAAGAATCTTTCCAACATATATGAAGATTTGTAGGTATTGATTTACAGGAACAATAAAGAGGATATGTATTTCAACTATCTTATGAATAAGGAGGAGATAAATTATAAAAATGAATCCATCACCCAATGAATAAGGCATAGTTCTATGGTTCTTGGTGCCTTTCTAGGAGACACCATCCACAGTTGGAGCCAAAATGTTAAAACTTGAAATTACCCTATTAAAATTTCTCAAATCATTATCATTAGGCTTATATCCTACTCACAAAAAAATCCTTAGTCCAAAATGATATTTACCATTACTTCCAACCTCATTCATTAATTGATCATTTACCCTTGTTTGATAATCATGTTTCCAACACATGATTATGTCCCATGCATATTACTCATATCAAGTTATCATATTCATGGATATCATAAACCCTACATTATAAAGTGTATAACTATTTGGTATTATATCTAAATCAAATATTTAACACCTATCAAACCCTACCTAACTAGGCCTAACCTCCTATTAAGTCGAATTAAAATGAAACTTATGATTTATGCTCCTCAAAGACTATAATAATACTTTATATTATTGTTTTTGTTATTGAACATTGATAATATCTTTATATAATACTAGTAACATGGTGAGTATAGATTGATATTATTCGTTTAATATTTTAAATATATCTCATTAATTACACAAACCATATATGATCCAGATTTAGGAGAGGAATGAACTGATAAATAGACTGAATACAATAAACATAGAGATAGGAAGAATAACACAAATATCCAGTGAACAATATCTTATATTAAATAATGAAATAGGATGAAATTGTAAAACTGAAGAACTAAAACTTGCTCAAATGGTGGTAGCTATGTCTAAGAAGAGATGTGGCTTCTATGTGCATCCATCTGAGAAAAATCGATTACAATGAGGCTCCAAAGGCCCTTTTCATATTACTCATGAATTCTAAAACCCTAAACATCCAAAAACATAACCCTGGAAGGTGAAACACCAAAAGTCATGTGGGCCCTATGGGTAAGTTGGTGTAATTGGGTGCCTCAACTTCCTAGGGTCGTAAATGTTTCATACGACCTCTGTTTTAGGCGTGTGATAGCCCATTGGAAAGGTCTTTCATAGAATTACACATTTCACCATAAGACTCTAACTCCATCTATAGTCTAACTATGGCGAGCCAAAAAAACAACATTTAGGGCCACAAAACAACCCTGGAAGTACATCAAGATGTACTGACATGAAAACATACAAAATAATGAATTTGAATTAGGTAATAGGCCACCCATATCCACTTGGAGAAGGCGTGGGGATTCAGACAACCCCATAAGTGTAGAAATCACAATTATAAAGTAGTACAGAAGGATGTCTTGTAAAAAAACGGACACAAGGAACTAGTTGGAATAGGTGGGTGTCCACAAATATCCACCTTCATCAATATTCCTGCATTAGGAAGAAATGGTCTCCATTACATTGATTTCACCCATCAAGTGGAAAATTTTGCTGGATTTGTCCCTGGGTGAGACACTTCCCTTGGTGTAGGAGTTTCCCTACTTTCACAACCCGATAAAGCTAAATCTACTACTGGCGAGTGCCCTTGACCTGTGTGTCCATGATATGATTAGTGGATGCTTTTTCCATGAAGTCAAGGTTGAGATCTGTTGGTGTGAGATGTTCGACGATCTCAGAGGTGTCCAATAATGGTGGAAAATATGGCCAAAGGTGTTCCACATTGAATATTGGATGTAGACCAAGGAAGGGTGGAGTACAAAGCTCAAAATCATTGCTACCCATATATTTGGTGATAGTGTAAGCCCCATAAGGAAGTGGGAGAAGCATTTGATGTGTATTGGTGAGACGGTCCTTTTGCAAATGTAACTAGAATTTTTTGGCAATATGAAACTAGTCTAGTAACCTGTGTTAATCATGGCGTTGCTTGTACTTAGCATTGGATTTCTGCAATATCTCCTGGACCTATTGGTAGATGTGTTAAATTCTCTCAATGAATCTTGTGGCTTTGTTGAATGCAGACTAATTAGGGGAAGGGTTTCTCTGTACGGTGGCAAGAGGAAGTGCAACATCAATGGCTCCCAAGGGTTGAAATCCCAAACCCACCTGAAATGGACTATGGTCGGTGGAACTATGGAGAGCCATGTTGTAGCTGTGTTGGACATACGGGAGAATATTTTCCCATGTACAACGATGCATAGAATTGTACATGCACATGATGTGCACAATCATCTGATTGATGACCTTAGTTTGGCCATCGGTTTGGGGGTGGAAATAAGTTGGCATACAAATTGTGTTGCCACAAAGTGCTCAAAACTTGCTGAATATGTCGCATGTGCTCCTCCCAGGTTCTACTGAAGATGTGGATGTCATTCAAATATACTACCACAAAGGATTTGGTGAATGGTCTCCATACAACATTCATTAACCTCATGAAAGTGGTTGGTGCATTTGTTAATCCAAAGGTCATGACTAGCCATTCATAGAGACCTTCTTTAGACTTGAAGGTTGTCTTTCGAACATTAGTTGGTTTGATGGGAACCTAGTGGTAGCTAGATTTCATGTCAATATTGTTGAAGAAATTTTCCCCATTGAGTTGGTCAAGAAGGTCATCAATCCTGGGAATGGGGTAGCGGTTCCTAGCTGTGATTTTTTTTAAGGATATGTAATCAATGTAGAGTAACCAAGTCCCGTCCTTCTTCTGCAATAGTACAGTTGGTCTTCCACAAGGGGAGGAGTTGGGTCTGATGTGCCCATTTTGAAGACACTCTTGGATATAACACTTCATTTCATCATTCTCCATCAGCAAGCACCTAGGATCATTCTCCATTCTCCTAGGATCTTTTAATGACTTATGGTTGAGTTTTAATTTTGCATGCATTAATTAACCCTTTGAGAAACTTAGTGAAAGAATGAGGAAAGAAGAGGAATTATGACAACCATATATACATTTTGCAAATCTGAAATGAAATAAAAGACAGCAAACCATAACACACAGATTGATAACGGAGTTCGGCACAACTTTGCCTACGTCTCTGGGCCTTTGTCTCTGTGGGGGAGGCTTCTTTATTTCTGTTCAAAAGCTCAAAAATACATCGCTGCAATGCTAAATGGATACAATATGGATCTGGTCATGTTTGCACAGATATCAAGAACCCTGGAAATAAAACGACACACAAAACGGACGTCCGGAGCTCCCAGAAATGATCCGACAACGTCTCCTTCTCAAAAGCTTCTCTGCATCAAAATGGCTTTGGTTTGGCTTCTCTTCAGCATAACTCTACTTTGAATGCCCCTTCTCATGGCCTCAAACAGGACTGGGTTATAAATCTTGGAAGTGGGTTGCTCATCTCCAACTTCCTCCCAAAATTTAGGCTCCATAAATGCCCAATATCTCCATAAATCAACTAAAAATAGGCTAAATAGCAATTAAAACCCAAAAATTAGGCATAAAACCCACTTTTTTAACAAAAATCAGGCATTAATCCCCCTTCGTCCGGCGTGTGCCCCCTTGGCAGGGTCACATGGCTTAATATGTCCATGCGCTAGCCCAAAGGCTAAGAGTTGGGCCCTGTCCTGCGCTGACACCTGGTTCTATTGGCGTTTATATAGGGCCACAGCCTAACTGTTGTAACCGCATGCCCAAAACACGGTCTCGGTGCTGGTCTTATGGCGGAGTGCATGTGACCCAACGATTACAGCTTACCCGCGCATCATCCGCTCCTGGTTATGGGTAGTGGTTTTATGGTATATGCCAAGGGCTGGGGCTAAGCCCCAACCCTTTTCTCCATTGGTTGAACATTCAAACGAAAACAAATATATTCTTCCCCGTATAGTTTACAGGAACCAATGGGTGCCCAGGTGGTTAGCCCGGTCCCACCAGTCCATAGCCCGTACACGAGGTCACGGGTTCGACCCCCGACGATATAACCATATTTTACACAAAACCATAAAACAATCACGGGGTGCCATGTGGAAGCCCACGACTGGGCCATGTGGCACCTTCCCAACCAACCAAAATATGCCACATGTCAATCACTGATTGGACCACCTATCAGATCCATACTGCCACGTCAACCTACCACGTCAGCTACGATACTGCCCTGTCATTCTTCCATGTCAGTTGCTGACGTCATCCATGCCACGTGTCACCCTTACAGTGGTGACACGTGTCACCTCTGGATAGGTCCATCCGTACGCCAAACCGACCTGTCACGCTCTGCCATGTGTCATCACACGAGGCTGCCATGTGTCATCTACTGGAGCTGCCATGTCACATGTATGAACCGTATGGTTTTCACAGTCAGCATTACACGTGGACTGTACGGATTGTACAGTCATCCCTTTTTTTACCTGTTTGACTTTTCGGACAGAATGCGATATCTTGCTCATATGAAGCCCATTTGACAAAGTAAATATACCATTGAAATCAGGAAGATGAGACGGACGCAACGGCATAGGTTTCGTCACATTCTGAGCACTTTCATTTTTGAGCATTTTTCAAGCCCTGTCAGGCTTCTAGATTCGATTTCAGATCACACCTCCCCACAATAAGACCTTTTGGTCCCCAAAAGGTTACTGACCAGTCAACAAGCTCAAGATAGGCCAGCCGTCTTGCTCTCTGTCTCTAAACTCTGTCCTGTGCACCTGTCTCATCAAGATCAACTATAACACAATCATGAAAATTGACAGTATATTGTTAGCCATTTGAATCCTGTTACATCTTACTGAAGCCACTATCATCCATGTAGAAAACATTGCTAATGACAACATCAAAAAGATGACTGCAAATGAACTAATATATTTTAGATATCTGCACGACATGAGCTTATCTTAAAGTAATTTATGATTGATTTTCCATTCAACAACCATATCTTTTTCTTGCTTAAGATCAATTACTTCATTTGAAACAATTATTGGTTTGTTTCTTGCTTGCACTGCATTCGTTAATTGTTCCCTTGTTTTAAGTGTTTTATTTTCTTTAACACGATGAGCATGAACCACATAATCATGACCTGCTTTAGTGAATTGATATTGATTCTTTGTCCTATAGAAGATTGCCTTATGATCATATAAATATGGACTACCTAAGATCATTCCACATTCTCTTAACGACACAACATCACAAGTTACCTCATCCACATACTTAGATGAAATTGAAAATTTGATTGTGCACTGTTTTGTTATGTGCATCTGATGATGATTGCTTATCCATTTAAGTGTGTAAGGCTTATGATGAGTTTTTGTTTTTAACCCCAATTACTTAACCAATTCTTCTGAGATTAGATTAGATTGAGATCCACTGTCGATTAATGTGTCTATCTTAGTGTGTCGCATAATTACCCTTATATGAAACAATTTTCTTCTACAATCAATCTCTTCACCATTTTTACCTGTCATACCAACCAATGAAATCTTTGACTCATCACCTGAATCTGATCCCAAGTATGTGGTTTTCGATGTCGTTGCCACTGTTTGCGTTCCCTTCTTTTCTTTGAACCACTTTGGCCTCTTCTTGGGATGCAACTGCCAACACTTGTCCTCATCATGTCCCTCTTTCTTGCAATGCTTGCAAGAGGGCTTTCCTTCCTTCTTTGTCACTGCATTTGTATTCTTTCCATTGCCATGCCTTTTCCTCTTTTCCTCTTTCCTTGAAGACGACAATTCCCCTGACACACATGCTTTCCCTGCTTCAATATACGTAGCTTGAACAGAAACATCATCAAGGTTAGTGGGTCCAAACACGAAAATAGTGTTTCTAATATGCACAGGTAAACCTCCTATATACTTCATAAGGGTTTCTTGTGTTTGCAAAGGAATATCTAACATTAATGCCATTTTTCTAAATCCATCGGTGTATTCTTGCACTGTTTTTCCTTTTCTTAGTTTTAAATATTTCCATTCAATTATTTATTTTTCTTTATAACCCAAAGGATAGAATTGTTTCCTAAGTGTAGAAATGAAATCCTTCCATGATGGAAATACATTACCCACATTTTGTGTTCCTTTTTGCAGCTTGCTTTGCCACTAGATAAGAGTTGTACCTGCAAGTCTCA
>ML786505.1:192612-207901 GCA_009831015.1 Picea engelmannii | reverse complement strand
TTCCTCTTCACTTTTTCCCTTTGAAGAATCACCCAAAACTGGTCGCTTTCGTTCCAAGTAATCTTCGTACAAGACTTTCACCATCTCCGACATAGCAAGGAATGTTTTCCGGAACTCTTTCTCATCTTGAGAAATCCCTTCTTTCGATGCCATCTCCTCGCTGTGAGAAGCTCTTTTTCTCAATCCAATTAATGGATTCTCTGCAACAAGCTCACCTTCACCACGCTATAGATTTTCCCTGGTTAACATGCAAAACTCAAATCCAAACGTCAACTAGCTCTGATACCACTTGATCCCTAGGATCTTTTAATGACTTATGGTTGAGTTTTAATTTTGCATGCATTAATTAACCCTTTGAGAAACTTAGTGAAAGAATGAGGAAAGAAGAGGAATTATGAAAGCCATATATACATTTTGCAGATCTGAAATGAAATAAAAGACAACAAACCATAACACGCAGATTGATAACGGAGTTCGGCACAACTTTGCCTACGTCTCCGGGCCTTTGTCTCTGTGGGGGAGGCTTCTTTATTTCTGTTAAAAAGCTCAAAAATACATCGCTGCAATGCTAAATGCCTACAAGAATGATCTGGTCATGTTCGTCCATATCTCAAGAACCTTGCAAAGAAAACGGCATGCAAAATGGACGTCTGGAGCTCCCAGAAATGATCTGACAGCGTCTCCTTCTCAAAAGATTCTCTGCATCAAAATGGCTTTGGCTTGGCTTCTCTTCAGCATAAATCTGCTCTGAATGCCCCTTCTCATGGCCTCAAACAGGCCTAGGTTATATAACTTGGAAGTTGGTTTCTCATCTCCAACTTCGTCCCAAAATTTAGGCTCCATAAATGCCCAATATCTCCATAAATCAACTAAAAATAGGCTAAATAACAATTAAAACCCAAAAATTAGGAATAAAACCCACTTTTGTAACAAAAATCGGGCATTAATCCCCCTTCGTCTGGTGCGCCCCCCCTTGGCAGGGTCACATGGCTTAATATGGCCAAGCGCTAGCCCAAAGGCTAAGCGCTGGCCCCTGTCCTGCGCTGACACCTGGTTCTATTGGCGTTTATATAGGGCCACGGCCTAACTGTTGTAACCGCGCGTCCAAAACATGATCTCGGTGCTGGTCTTATGGCAGAGTGCATGTGAGCTGATGGTTACAACTTACCCGTGCGTCATCCACTCCTGGTTATGGGTAGTGGTTATATGGTATATGCCAAGGGCTGGGGCTAAGCCCCGACCCTTTTCTCCGCCTGTTGAACATTCAAACGAAAACTAATATATTCTTCCACGTATAGTTTACAAGAACCAACGGGCACCCGGGTAGTTAGCCCAGTCCCGCCAGTCCATAGCCCGTACACGAGGTCGCGGGTTCGACCCCTGGCGATATAACCATATTTTACACAAAACCATAAAACAATCACGGGGTGCCACGTGGCAGCCCAGGACTGGGCCACATGGCACCTTCCCAACCAACCAAAATATGTCGCATGTCAATTGTTGATTGGACCACCTGTCAGAGCCATAATGCCACATCAACCTACCACTTCAACTGTCATACTTCCCTGTCATTCTACCACGTCAGCTACTGATGTCATCCATGCCACGTGTCACCCTTACAGTGGTGACATGTGTCACCTCTAGATAGGTCCATCCATATGCCAAATCAACCCATCACACTCTGCCACGTGTCGTCACCTGAGGCTTCCACGTGTCATTTTCTGGAGATGCCACATCACCTGTATGGAGCGTACGGTCTTCACAGTCAGCATGACATGTGGACTGTACAGACTGTACAGTCATCCCTTTTTTTACTTGTTTGACTTTTCGGAAAGAATGCGATATCTTGCTCATACGGAGCCCGTTTGACAAAGTAAATATACCACCGGAATCAAGAAGATGAGACAGACACAATGGCATAGGTTTCATCGCATTCTGAGAACTTTCATTTTTGAGCATTTTTCAAGCCCTGTCAGGCTTCTAGATCTGATTTCAGATCAAGGTGCATCAGGGGTCAGATCAATGGGGTGATTGACTTGGCAGTGTGTCAGAACCCCTGTAGTTGAGGTGAATATTTCTTTGTATTCTTCCACGATCCCATCCACTTTCTTCTGCTACAAAGAGAGGCATTTTGTAGAGGCCACGAATGTGGTGGTGACCTTCTACTTACTATGAGAATAGATCACAAAGAAGATGAACTTCCATTTCTTTGAAATGACCTTATTGCATTGCTTAACATATATTAAAGAAATAGAAGTAAGCGGTGCAACCTATGGGATCTGGTACAATTGTCTACCCAAAGTAATAATAACACTACGGGGTCTAGACTCATACACAACATGAAACATCCACAAATATGGATGTCCTAAGAGAACATAAAAAAATTAAAGGGTAGAAATATTACAAAATACCTCATCATTGAAAGGCTTGATGTTGTAGGGAAAACAACATTGTTGGCTGACAGAAAGATCTCTTCCTTGACAAAGGTAGCCGACGGTGTAGGGTTGTGGGTGTGGTGTCATTGGTAGGTCTAGCTACTTGACAACCTCTATGGAAATAAGATTCTTCCAACTACCACTGTCGACAATGAAATGAATTGGAGCCCCCATGACCCACATCTACAAGTGAAACATGCATTCCCCTTCCCCTAGTTCTTCTGGTTCGCCTGGCCAAACTTTGTTGGTGGCGACCATGGCACTAGGTTCAACATGGATAATTCGCTTCCCTGCTTTAAGATTTGACTCAGAATCAAAATCGTCCTCTGACTCAGAGGCCTTTAGCTCAACCACGAGGGACTTCTTGGAGTGACATTCGTCTGTGTTGTGCTAGGGACATTTATGGTACTCACACCATTTTCTCATGTCCTTCTTTGTCTTCTCATTGCCCTTCTTGTGTTGCGGCTTCGATGAATTGTCTTGAGGGAAACCATATCAAATTGGTCCCTTGTTGTGTGGGTTGGGGTTATTTCAAAATCTCCTTGTTGTGTGGGTTGGGGTTATTTCAAAATCTCGTCGTTTCTTCTTAAATTTTTTCTCGATCTTGACAGTGTATTTATAATCCATTCCTAATGAGGTGATTTATAGGAACTCCATTTCTATTTGAATGTACCTATGCAAACAACCACAATATTTGAGGACCATATGGTGCTCATAATATTTGATAACCAATTTGGTGTGTAGGGTATGAAAAATATTGCTGAAGTCTGGTACTGTATGGTCCCTTTCTTGACGTAGGGTGATCCATCTAGTGTACTGGTCCTCATAGCTTCCAAAAATGAAGTATTGTTCTTTAATGGTGTCCCAGAAGGGATCCCATGTAGGGGCCACCACTAAAATTGCATATTCCTCCATGGCCATTTTCTCAGAGTTAGCATCCCACCAATATTTAACATGGGGAATGACCTTGAGGAGTGCAAAAGTGAATTATTCCCATCGGAAAAAGTGTGGACGAAAAAATATCCTTCTAGTAGATTCAACCATTTATCTACAACATTTTCATCCATCAGTCCTTCAAATAATGGAATATCAAAATTTACATGTACCTTGAAGGCAGTTGCATGGCTGCTTGATGAAGATGTTCTCCCATGGGCAAATGTCGAAGGATCTGTGCCAATTTGTCCATCATTTTGTTCCTTTGTCACGTGAGGGATTATTTGAGAAACATTTTAATAGGATCTCCTACTTCATCATATTTCTTTTCACCTCCCATGGGTTGTTGTCGGGATCAGCTTGACCGATATGGTAATGGATCGATTGGTTTGAGTCCCAACTTCTTGTACCCAGACCTTGTCGGGGACATGCACAAAGAAAAATAAATGAAGAGTAGACCACTCTGATACCACTGATCTAGAATTAGGAGTGGAATGAACTAATTAGCATACTGAATATAATAAATATAGAGATAGGAAGAATAACACAAATATCCAGTGAAAAATATCTTCTATTAAATACTCAAATAGGTTGAAACTATAAAACTGTAGAACTGAAACTTGCTCGAATGGTGGCAGTTATCTCTGAGAAGAGATGTGGCTGCTACACGCATTCGTCTGAGAAAAATCAATTACAATGAGGCTCCAGAGGCCCTTTTCATATTACTCATGAATTCCAAAACCCTAGACATCCAAATATGTAACCTTATAGGGTGAAACACCAAAATTCATGTGGGCCCTATGGGTAAGTTGGTGTAATTTGGTACCTGAATCTCCTAGGGTTGTAACTTTTGCATTTGACCTTCGTTTTAGGCACGTGATAGCTCATTGGAAAGATATTTCAGAGAGCTACACATTCTATCATCAAAATCTGACTCCAACTATAGTTTGACTATGGTGAGCCGAAAAAAAATCTTTAGGGCCCCAAAATATCCCTGAAACTAAAACAAGATGTGTTAACATGAAAAAATACAAAATAATCCAGTTGGATTAGGAAAGAGGCCACTTGTATGAACCTGGAGAATATGTGGGGCTTCATACATCCTGAGAAGTGTAGAAATCATAATTATAACGAAATACAAAAGGACATGGTGAACAAAACTGGACACGATGAGCCAGTTTGAATAAGTGGGTGGCCACAAATATCCACCTGGATCAATCCTCCCCCCTTAGGAAGAAATGATATCCATTATGTTGAGTTCCCCCATTATGTGAGGAAACTTATGATAGATTTGGCCCTGGGTGAGACACTTGCCTTGGTGTAGGCATTTCCCTGCCTTGAAAACCCAATAAAGATGGATCCGCTACTGGAGAGTTCCCTTGACCTGTGTGTCCATGATCTAATCGATGGATTATTGTACCATGAAGTTATGATTGAGATCTGTTGGTTTCAGTTGTTCGACGATCTTAGAGGTGTCCAATAACGGTATAAAATATGGCCGAAGGAGGTTCACATTGAATACTGTATGGAGACCAAAGAAGGGTGGAGTGTTGAGGTCAAAATCATTTCTACCCACAACCTCGGTGATAATGTAAGGCCCATAACAAAGTGGGAGAATCTTTCGATGGGTCCCGGTGAGATGCTCCTTCTGCAAATGTAACCATACTTTGTCACCAACCTAAAACTGGTGTGGTACCTTGTGTTGATCATGGCATGGATTATACTTAGTATTGGATTTATGAAAAATATCCTTGACCTATTGGTGGATGTGTTGGATCCTCTTAATGAATATGGTGGATTTGTCGATCATAGACTAATTAGGGGAAGAGTCTGTCTATGTGGTGGCAAGAGGAAGTGCAACATCAATGGGTCCCAAGGGTTGGAATCCTAAACCCACCTGAAATGGGCTATGGCTAATGGAACTATGGAGAGCCCTATTGTAGATACGTTATACATATGGGAGAATCTTATCCCATGTACAGGGATTCTTAGAATTGTACATGCACAGGATGTACACAATCATCTAATTGACGACCTCGGTTTGGCCATCGATTTGGGGGTGGAGAGAAGTGGATTTTATGATCTTGGTGTCCAACAGAGACTAGAGATTTGACCAAAAGCTGTTGAGGAACCTTATGTCTCAGTTGGAGATGATGGTGTGTGGTATCCTAAAGTCGACGCACACTCGTTCAAAGAAGAGCTTGGAAGTATTTGTCATTGTGAAACTCTTCTTACATGATGTGAGGATGCCCATCTTTGAAAATCGATCGACGACCAAAAACACATTGTCATTCGTATGATTCATAGAAGGAAAATAAGACATGTAATCCATTGAGATGGATTCCCATGGATTCTCAGGAATAGGAATATGGGTGTATAAGCCTTTATTCTTGATGGTTGGCTTGGAAATGGTGCAAACAATGAAATATATGGTATACTTGTTGATTTCTTGTCGAATTTTTGGCTAATAAAAATGTTTTTGAAGAATGGCCACAATTTTCTCTACACCAAAATGTCCTGCCATGTGACTATAGTGGGATTCCCAAATCCGCTTTGTGCGCTCTCTTGCATGAGCAAAGAGATGGCCCAAGTGACATAAGAGTTTGTCCTGAATGTGAAAATTAGTGAAAATGGTGCATGTACCCAAGAGTTGATATGTGGTGGCGAAGTCTGGATCTTGATGATAAAGTTGGGGCCACTACAATGCTTCATCTCCAGAGGACTGGAGAACAATGGTGAGTTCATCCATAGGATGCCGACTGAGGCAGTCAGTGACACGATTGAAGGTACATGTCTTATACTTGATGTTGAGATGGAACCGATGTAGGTAGCTGGACCAATTATGATGGCAATCATTATACAATTTACCTTGTGTTTGTATGAACTGTAGAGGCTTGTGATCAGTTTTTATGATCATCTCTTTCCCAAGAATGTAATGTTTCCATTGACGACAGGCTTGTGCAATGGAATGCATTTCCTTGTCATAGGTAGGGTATTTCTGGACAATATATGTGAGTGTTTCACTATGGTATGCCACAGGATGGCCATGCTGAGTGATAACTGTGCCCATAACATAGTCATATGCATTAGTCTCAATCTTAAATGGTTAATGCAGATCGGGCAAGGGGAGTATTGAATCCAAGAAAAAGAGATGTTTCAGATCATCGAATGCTCTTTTATGCTCCTTCCCCCACAAGAAATTGGCCCTACCACTGCTGATATGGATTTTATGAGAAGAACAAAATGAATACAAATTATTAACATGCTCTTAACACAAAATAACAAAGATACAGTAAAACTCATTTTCTATTCAATAACAAAATAAGACGAAAACTGTAAAATGCAGCGGAAACAAGTTTGCTGGAATGGTGGTGGCTTATCTCTGAGAAGAGATGTGAACGATGTGCTCATTTGCAAGAAGATAATTACAATGAGGCTCTAAAGGAATTTTTACAATAAGAAAGAATTTCAAAAACCCTATACATCCAAAAACCTAACCCTAGGAGATGAAGCGCCAAAAGTCATGTGGGCCCCATTTGAGTAAGTTAGTACATCAACTTCCCGGGGTCGTAACGTTTTCATACGATCTTCATTTTAGGCGTATGATAGTCTGTTGGAAAGGTATCATAGAGGAGATTAATTTTAAGTGAAATATAGAATGAAATTTCATATTTCAAACATGTTTTCCCCAAAAACATCATTTAGGGCCGCAAAACGGATCCAAAAATGAAAACTGCTAAAAATAGTAAATTACCAAAATTGCCAGAAAATAGTTTTGAGCCAGTTGGAAAAGGTGGGTTTCCACCAATATCAATATGGATCAATCCTACCTCCTTAGGAAGCAATGGTATCCATTGCATTGAGGTCCCCCATCAGATGAGGAAATTTCTGCTGAATTTGGCCCCGGGTGAGCCATTTGCCTTGGTGCAAGAGCTGCTCTACTTTGACGACTCGATAAAGTTCGATCCTTTGCTATCAATTTATTTTGATCTATGTGTCCACAATATGATCATTGGATACCTATTGTATGCAGTCGGGGTTGAGCTCTATTGGTGTCAGGTGTTCTGCTACTTTTGAGGTGTCCAATAATGGTGGGAGATAAGGGCGAAGGAGATCCGTGTTGAACACTGGGTGCAGGCCAAGGAGAGGAGGAATGTTGAGATGAAAATAATTATCCCCCATGACCTTGGTGATAGTGTACAACCCATAATGGAGTGGGAAAATCTTCTAGTGGGGTCCTATAAGGCATTCTTTCTGCAAGTGAAACCAAACTTTGTTGCCCACCTGAAACTTATGTGGCACCCGATGTTGATCATGGCGTTGTTTGTACTTGTCATTGGAATTATGTAGGATATATTGAACTTGTTGGAGGATGTGTTGGATCAAATCAATGAACATGGTGGCTTTATCAGCTTCAACTAGATCAAGAGGTGATTCGGTCGAGGTGACCGCAAGGGGAAGTGCAACATCTATGGGACCCAATGGTTGGAATCCCAACCCCACCTGAAAGGGGTTGTGGTCGATTGAGATATGTAGGGATCATTTGTAGCTATGTTGGACATAGGGAAGGATCTCATACCATGTGAGAGGGTTCTTTGTATTATACATGTGAAGTATATGAAAAATCATTTGATTTACAACCTCGGTTTCTCCATTTGTCTAGGGGTGGAAGGTCATGGATTTGGTGAGCTTGGTGTCCAGAAGTCACCAGAGAATGGACCAAAATGTGATGAGAAATATTATGTCCCAATCTAATAAAATGGTTTGTGGGATTACAAAATGTACCCAGAATCATTCAAAGAAGAGCTTGACAATGTTCTCTGCTGTGATGCTCTTCTGGAAGGAAAGCAAAATCGCCATCTTAGAAAAGCAATCAACAACCAGAAAAACACAGTCATTTCACCACTTGGTGGATGGGAGGCTCGACATCTAGTCTGTTGAGATGGATTCCCATGGCCTGTTAGAAGTAGGAAGAGGGGTGTACAGGCCATGTTTCTTAGTTTTTGGTTTGTAAATAGTGCAGGAAGTGCAGGACCTGATATAATTGGTAACCTCCTATCGAAGTTTCGGCCAATAGAAATGTTTCTATAGAATCACCACTGTCTTCTCAATGCTGAAGTGTCCTACCACTTAACTGTAGTGGGATTCCCAGATCATCTTCACTCGCTTGCTTGATGGAACACATATATGTCCCAGATGAAACAACAACCCATCCTGAAGATGGAAATTGTCAACAACTGCATTTGCACCCAACATTTGGTAGGTGGTGGAAAAGTCAGGGTCTCTCTCATAGAGTTGGGGCCATCCAGAGGTCTCAAGGCTGCAAGAGTCTAGCACCGTGGTGAGTGCTACAATTGGAGGTCTGCTGAGGCAATCAACAACATGATTGGTGCTTCCTATTTTATACCTGATGCTGAGGTGGAATTGTTGCAAGTATGTGGACCACTTTTGATGGCGATCATTATGCAATTTTCCCTGTGTCTGCATGAACTACAGTGTCTCATGATCAGTGTGGATGACTATCTCCTTCCCAAGAATGTAATGTCTCCTCTGGAGGCATTATTTCACAATGGAGTACATTTCTTTTTTGTAAGTAGGGTAATTACGAACAACATCTGACAACGTATCACTATGATAGGCCACGGGGTGGTCGTGTTGATTGAAAATGACACCCACAACATAGTCTGAATCATATGTCACAATCTCAAAGGGATGTTGCAGGTCTGGTAGTGAAAGTACTAGGGTTGAGCACAAGCGTTGCTTCAAATCATTGAATGCTTGTTGTTGGGACCGGCCCCACACAAATTTTTCCTTACCACCACCTTGTTTATTTGGCTGAGGGCTCATGCAATATGGGAGAATCCCAGTACAAACCTGCGGTAGAAATTGGCAAGGCCTAAGAATCTTCGAATCTCAGTGAGTGTGGTTGGGGATGGACAGTCATGGATGACTTTCATCTTGGCTGGATCCACATGTATGCCATGTTGATCAATAATGTATCCTAGGTAATGGACCCTATCCATGATGAAGGAGAATTTTTCCAACTTGGCGTATAGCTTGTGCTGCCACAGGGTGTGCAGAACTTGTTGAATATGTTGCAAGTGTTCATCCCAAGTCTTGCTGTAAATTAGAATTTCATCCAGATACACCACTACAAAAGTATTGGTGAATGGTCACAGGATATCATCCATCATTCTCATGAAAGTGGCTGGAGCATTTTTCAAACCAAAGGGTATGACCAACCATCCAAAAAGGCCTTCCTTACTTGAAGGTGGCTTTCCATACATCTGTATGTTCTATCGGGTCCTGGTGGTAGCTAGACTTCATATCAATCTTACTAAAGTATTTGGTCCCTGTGAGTTGATCAAGGAGGTCGTCAATTTGGGGAATCAGGAACTAGTTTCTGACTGTGATTTTATTCAGATCTCGGTAATCAATACAGAGTCGCTCGACTCCATCTTTTTTTTTTACTAGCATGATTGGGCTCCTACAAGGTGATGAGCTAGGACAGATGTGCCCCTTGTGGATTAGTTCTTGGATCTGTCACTTGATATCCTCATTCTCTAACAAAGAGTGGAGATAGAATGGCCTATTGGGAAGTGGTGCACTATGTGCCAGATCGATGGGGTGCTTGACTTGGTAGTGTAGAGGTACCTCTATAGATGAGGAGAAGATATCTAAGTATTCTTCCATGACCTTATCTACTTTCTTCTATTGTGTGGAAAGGTCAGCTGCAGAGACCCTGGATGTGGCTGTGATCTTTCACTTATTCTGAGAGAGAATCACGAAGAAGACAAACTTCCCCATTTGGGAGATGACCTTCCTTCATTTCTTAGCAGGGATCAAGGAAATAACACTAAGTGGGACTACCTCAGGCATCCTGTACAATTTCCTATTCAAAGTAATAATAACACTATGAGGCCTAAAATCATATACAACATGACGTTTCCATAAATAAGGTTGGACCAAAAGAACATCACAAACTTCGAGAGGAGAAAAATCACACAATACCTCATCTTTGAAGGGCTTGATGGTATACGACAGTCGACACTGTTGAATGATGCAAAGATTGCTTCCTTTGCGGAGCCATCCAATAGTTTAGGGTTGTGGGTGCGACATTGATGGCAGGGCCAGCTCCTTGATGACCTATGCTGAGATGAGGATCCTCTGGTTACTTCTATCAATGATAAAGTGCAGTGGGGTTCCTTTTACCCACATCTATGAATGGAAGAAGAACTCTCCTTATTTTGGCTCATCTAGTTAACTAGGCTGGATCTTGGTGGCACTGGGTTTCACGTCAATGATCCATCTTCCCCTTTCTAGTTCTGGATCAGAGTCAGAATCTGCATCTGATTCAGAGGCTTTCACTTCGGCTACCAATGACTGCTTTGAGCGACAATAAATAATGTTATGCCAAGGGCTCTTATGGAAGTCACACCACTTCCTGATATATTTCTTTGTCTTTAGGTGTCCTTCTTTGCTTGCAGTGTGGACTAGTTGTCCTAATACTTTCCATATTTTCTTTGTCGTTTGTTCTGTTGGTTGGAGGATTTTTTTGTGCGGGGTTCCCAGGCCCAAATTGTCATGTCTTTTGTTTGATCTTCTGGTCGATTTTGATGGCATATCGATATGTCGTGCCCAAGGATGAGATGTATAGAAATTACATTCTGGTTTAGATGTATCTATTCAGAGCACTGCGATACTCAAGCACAAGATGTCACTTTGAATCTTTGATACCCATCTTGGTGCAGAAGGTGTGGAAGATATTTGTGAAATTTGGCACTGTTTGGTCTCTTTCTTTCCATAGTGTGGTCTCTTTGGTATAAAGGTCATGATAACTTCTGACAGGGTAGTATTATTCCTTAATAACATCCCTGAAGGATTCTTAGGTGGCCGTGACTAAAAATAATGATGGTTCCTTTGTTTCCTTTTTCTCACAGAAAGTTTCCCACCAATCTTTGACATGGAGAGCAGCTTTGAGGAGCGCAAAAGTAATCTTTTCTCTATTCGAAAAGTTATGGATAGAAAAATACCCTTCTAGTAGATTCAACCACTTGTCTACAATGTCTGTGTCTATATGAACTTCAAATATAGTAATATCTAAGTTAATTTGTACCTTGAAGGGGGTGGTTCCTCCATTCGAAGAAGATGTGTCGCCTCTTGGTATCCGCTGAAGGATTTATGCGAAACTATCCATCATATCGTTCCTCTATTGCGTGAGGGATTCCTTAATAAACAATTTGAAAGGATCTCCTGTCTCATCATATTTATTTTCTCCTACCATGAGAGGTTGCTTGGGTGTGCGAGCACTTTTTTCCTCAAGAGAAACAAGTTCAAGACCTAACTCTTTTTACTTCGACCTTGTTGGGGACATGCATTATAACGACAAGGAGCAGACCGCTCTGATACCACTGATCCATATTTTATGAGAAGAAAAAAATGAATATGAATTATTGATAGGTTCTTAACACAAAATAACAGAGATACAGTAAAACTGGTTTTCTATTCAATAACCAAATAAGCTGAAAACTGTAAAATGCAGTGGAAAAAAGCTTGTTGGAATGGTGGCGGCTTATCTCTGAGAAGAGATGTGACGGTTGTGCTCATTCGCAATAATATCATTACAATGAGACTCTGAAGGACATTTTACAATAATCAGGAATTTCAAAAACCGTAGACATCCAAAAACCTAACCGTAGGAGATGAAGTGCCAAAAGTCATGGGGGCCCCGTTTGCATAAGTTAGTACATCAACTTCCCCGGGTCATAACTTTTTCATACGATCTCCATTTTAGGCGTATGATAGCCCATTGGAAAGGTATCATCTATGAGATTCATTTTAGGTGCAATATCAAAGGAAATTGCATATTTCAAACTTGTTTTCCGAAAAAACATCCTTTAGGGCCTCAAAACGGCTCCGGAAGTGAAAACTGCTAAAAATAGTAAATTACCAAAATTGCCATAAAACTATTTTGAGCCAGTTGGAAAAGGTGAGTGGCCACTGATATCCATATAGATAAACCATCCTTGGTCACCTGTCTGAGGTCCCATGCAATATGGGATAATCACAACACGAACCATCGGTAGAAATTGGCTAGTCCCACGAAGCTCTGAATCTCGGTCAGTGTGGTCGGGGCTGGACAGTCATGGATGACTTGGATATTAGCTATATCAACATGTACCCCATGCACATCAAAAATGTATTCTAGGTACTGGACCTTGTTCATTCCAAAAGAGAATTTTTCCAAGTTGGCATAAAGCTTGTACTTCCGCAAAGTGCTCAAAACCTGTTGAATATGTCACATGTGCTCCTCCCACATTCTATTGAAGATGAGGATGACATACAAATATAATACCATAAAGGATTTGGTGAAGGGTCTCAATACATAATCCATCAACTTCATGAAAGTGGTTGGTGCATGTATTAAGACAAAGGGCGTGACTATCCATTCATAGAGACCTTGTTTAGACTTGAAGGATGTCTTCCAGACATCAGTTGGTTTGATGGGAACCTAGTGGTAACCATAATTCAAGTCAATATTGCTGAAGAAATTTTCCCCCTTGAGTTGGTCAAGAAGTTCATCAATCTTGGGAATGGGGTATTGGTTCCATAATGTGATTTTGTTTAAGTCTCTGTAATCAATGAAGATTCATGAAGTCCCATCCTTCTTCTGCACCGGTACAATCGGGCTTTCGCAAGGGGAGGAGATGGGTCTGATGTGCCCCTTTTGAAGAATATCTTGGATCCGATGCCTGATTTCATCATTATCCATCAACGAGCATTGATATACTAGCCCATTAGGTAGAGGTGTGTTCAGGGTCAGATCAATGGGATGCTTGACTTGGCTGTGAGTCAGTACCCCTATAGGTGAGGCGAATATGTCTCTATATTTTTCCACGATCTCATCCACTTTCTTCTCCTACAAAGAGAGGCATTTTTGGGGGGCAAAATATGTGGTGATGACCTTATTATTACTATGAGAATGAATCAAAAATAAAATGAACTTCCCGGTCTGTGAAATGACCTTACTGCATTTCTTAACAGAGATTAAAGAAATAGAAGTAGGCAATTCCACCTCTCGCATCCTGTAAAATTGTATACTGAAAGTAATAATAACACTACGGGGTCTAGACTCATACACATCATGATTCTTCCACAAATATGGTTGTCCTAAAATAACATTACAAACTTCAAGGGGATAAACATCATAGAGTACCTCATCTTCAAAAGGCTTGATGTCGTATGGTATAAGACACTGTTGGCTAACATGAATATCTCTACCTTGACAAATCTAGCCGATGGTATAGGGATGTGGATGTGGTGTCATTGGTAGTTCCAACCACTTGACTACCTCTTCTAAAATAACGTTCTTTTGACTACCATTTTCGACAATGAATTGAATCAGAGCCCCCTTGACCCACATTTGCGAGTGAAATAATCATTCACCTTCCTCTCGTTCTTCTAGTTTGCTTGGTCATACTTTGGTGGTAGTCACCATGGCACTGGGTTAAACATCGATAATCCACTTCCCTCCTTTAGGATTTGACTCAAAATTATTATTGGCCTCTGACTTGGAAGCCTTCAACTCGACCATGAGGAATTTCTGGGAGCGACATTCTTCGGTATTATGCCAAGGAATTTTATGGTACTCACACCATTTTCCTATGTCCATCTTCATCTTCTCCTTTCCCTTCTTGTGTTGCGGATTGGATGGATTGTCTTGAGGGGGGCCATCACAACTTGGTCCCTTGTTGTGTGGGTTGGGATTTCCTCTGCCTACTTCGACTGTGAGGGGTTTGCAGATCCAATCTCTTGATGTTTCTTCTTAAATTTATGCGATAGCATATCTATAATTCATTCCCAATGAGGTGATGTTTCATAAATCCATTTATGTTTGAATGTATATATGAAAACAACTGTGGTATTTGAGCACTAGATGATGATCAAAATCTTTGATACCCAATTTGCTGCGTAGGATATGGAAAATACTGGTGAAGTCTCGTACTGTTTGGTCCCTTTCTTGACATAGGGTGTGTTATAACCCTATAATTTATAGGATGAATTGGTGACTGGATTTTTTTTTCTTTTATTGTTTTGGTTGCCAAATGATTTTTCATTTTGAAAATAATAAAAGAAAAGAAAAATAAAAGAAAGAAAAAGAAAAGAAAAAGAAAAGAAAGAAAAAGAAAAAGAAAAAGAAAAGAAAGAAAAAGAAAAAGAAGAAGAAAAGAAAGAAAAAGATTAAAAGAGGGCATAAAGGAAATTTAAATAAATCCCCATGCAATAAAAATTACTTGGTCCATACAGTTTAAGCATGGCCAAGTCCTTCAAATTGATGTCTATAGGAGTAGTGAATAAGCTTGGCTAAACTGTTTAATCTTAGCCAAGGAAATTAGGTTAACTAGTGAATAAATTTGACCAAACTGCCTAATCTTTGTCAAATAACCCCAGGATAGAGTAATTTCTTAGTCCAATAGTTTAATATGGGCTAAATGTCATAGGTAATTAGGTTAGAGCAAATGTTAGTTTGATTTATATCAATAAAATAGGCATGATGATCGATGTTGAACCATATCTTTGATGTTTGAAAGTTGAATGTCTAACCCCATGGTGATAAAAACAAGGAAAGCTTGGACAAACCCACTTAAAGCGCTTACCCTAAGTTTTCAGAGAAAATATGAGTTTGCACTCACAGATTAAAGATAACGCACAAATAAACACCTGAGGTGCTAACGCTCAGATCTATGGTTGATAAGTTTTTTCGGACCCCCCCGACCATTCTACCTTTAATGGTAGGGGGGGTCCGGAATCATGTATAACATAGGCATGCATCTGAATAGTTGAGGCATCGGCGCCTAGATCCATGGTTGAGATTGAATTTCGGATCCCCCCAACCGCTCTTATTTTAATGGTGGGGGGGG
>ML786505.1:172828-192571 GCA_009831015.1 Picea engelmannii | reverse complement strand
CCCCGACTGGTCTGCTTTTAATGATGGGGGGGTCCGGAATGGAGTGATTTTCTGGAAGGTCCTCTTCTCTACGTGGAAGGAATCCATTTCTCCATACTCCTGCCACGTACCACTTACCACTTTTTGACATACCCCCCCGTAAACCCCATGACACCATTTTCCACTTTTTCCCCTAAGGGTCAAGTCTCATTACTCTGTTAGTCCATTCCCCCTATTCACCCATTACAAGTCCCTTCGCCATGGTCACTTCCAAATCAACACTCACCACGTCACCCAGTTGTATTCGTCATTCATTTTTACCTGCCATCTCACACTCCAAAAGTCTCGTTGGCCATTTATTACTGGCTAACTTATCCGTTAGCTTGTTGATCTGTCCCCCATGCCTAACGGGTATCTATTTTCTCAAAACCACACTTTATGTTCATTCTCCCATTGCTTACTTTGTCCTCGCACTAGAAATATTATCCCTATCTTACCTTTGTTCCATTCAGCCGTCCAAAACCACTTTCATCCCCACTAATGTTTTGTTTGAATTGCAGGTATTTTCACAGTGATGGCACCAAAATCCAAGAAAGCAGAAGCCAAGAAAAATCATTTCCTCCTGCCTCCTGTTGATCTCAACAGGATCCATTTAGCTGACAAAGATCATTTAATCATAAACACCAAGTGAAAATTTGACTTCGCCGATTTGTAGTCTTGGCTCAAAGAGATTTTCTTAGATAAGAGTGATGAAATTGGGCTCTAGGAGTCCAACCTTCCTCTATACCATTTCCCCCAGGTCCACCATTTCCTTGACTTCACCCTCAATTGCCAGGGTCATTACCTCCCCGACCAGAGAGCCATAGTATCTTCATTAGGAGAAACTATGTTCTTCATCACACCAGAGGCCATTGATCAGATGATGCAGATACCAAGAACCAAATCCGTCTCCCCTTTCAATCTCGAAGTCATCATAGAGCTATACCAAAAACTAGCATTCCCTCAGAGAGCCCAGATTTTCAATATTTTCCTCTCTCAGTCCCTTCAACTCCCCAAAACAAATCCCCTATACCCGTCCTCCCTGTTCCAGAGAAGGGAAACCAAGTTATTTCGTTGCTCTGTGCTCTGCTTGGTTATTTTTCCGATAAATGGGTTGATGAACCCATATTGGGTTTTCTATCCATATTCTCCACAGAAGAAAGACCCACCACTCAGTTCGACTACAACACTTTCCTGGCGGACAATATTCATGAGAAGTTCTCAAATTTCACCTCAGAAGGCATGTTCCGGTATTCCTCAATACTAGCCTACATGTTCACTTTCTTTCAAGCAGATAGGTTCTCCTTTTCAATGAAGAAAATGGACAAGGACGGGAGACCGCAGGCGGTAACATCTTGGACTTCACTACAACAGAGTTCAGTTTCAATTTTTTTATCGACTAGTTCTACCATCCAGTGGTGAGCATGCTTAGCGGTAGACCTGAACCAATAATAAATGAGGAGATTCATAGGATTTTACGCCTGTCAGACCTTGGAAAAATTGGAGACTAGTATCTTTATCAAAACCACACCGATATCAGAGTATATGGATGCGAGTTAGCTCCATACAAACTGCCCAAGTATCTTCCCATGAGGATATTTTCCCTGGAGTACATAAGGAAAATGATTAACTCCAATGACATACATTTTGTGTCTCTGAAAAAGAAACAATAACTTAGAATTAAAGGGAAAATAGGGTCTTTCATCTACAATAGTCGAGGCACTGGGGAGGAAGAAGACAGACTGTTGAAATAAATGAAGTTTTATGTTAGTTTCATATGGCACTATGATCTGTGCAGGATAATTTCTGAGATGAGGATTAAAAATAAAAATGTCCCATATGTTCATACACCCAAGACTAAGATAGAGAAGTTTGCAAATCAAACAGAATGGGAGTTGAACACTCTTGTCGAGATGGAATAGCAGGACCCTTCGGTAATCATCTCACAGACTACTACACCACAGGTTCCCAAGGAGAAAAGACCCAAGAAGGATACTTCACCTTCCATCACTGAAGTCTCGGTTGAAAATTTCCAATTACACACCAAAAGGCCAAAAACAATTTATACACCTGACACAACTGGTGAAAAGGAAATCCAATCCACTACAACTATGAAAGATGATAGGTCACTTCTTAGCACAAGCAGGAACCAGATCATGTCTACAACTTTTCCAAATAAGCCCACGAATACTCCACTAGTCGACCAACTGAGTAAAGTAGGACCAAAGTTGAGTGTTTTTGAGAAGTATGACCTGATCAAAAAGAAAAATCAAACACTGACCAACATTACTTATGCTTAGTTTTGGAAATAGACATCAACGACACAACACAGACTGTTTTCTTCATTCGATACAGAAAAGGGTAGAATGCACATGGCGTTTCTACAGGCACAACTGCCAGACCCCAAAGCAATCATTGATTACAAAAGGGCAACATTCGAGTTTCATACTAGGGATGTGCATCTTGCTGATCAAATGGATCTGTACAGGCAAACTGGGAAAATGATTTTCTCCATGTCGGCAAATACTTCTACTGCGGCCACCAAATTACATGTATCTCTCAGCAATGTCAAGACAAAGCTAAAATTAGAAAAGATATCATCCTTTGCAAAGGATAAAATAATTAAGACATTGGAATAATTGGTCCTCAAGATCGGGTATGACCCCTCAAATGTGAAAGAAGTTTAGGAGATGCTTAAAAAGAAAAATTTTGATATAGCATCTCTGAGGAAACAGTTGAAACTGCCACCAACGGAAGATGCACAAGAAAAGGAGATAGTTGAGACAGAAGGGCAAAATGATGAGATGCTCAAGTTGATTATGGAGGAGAATGCACAGTTGAAAGAAATGGATGAAGAACTGGAAAGGTTAGTGAGAGAGAAGGAACAATCATATCCTATGGAAGTGATTCCATTGAGCATAGTTCCACTCACAGGAGTAAGCACGACATCTACAGTAGGAATCCCCTCAACAAAAACTCCCACAACAACTCCACTGACAGCTCTGGAGAAGATAGTAGAACTGGAAAAATCCATGGAAGAGATGAATTTGCAAGAGACAGAGAATAGTAGACTTCAAAAGGAGGTTGAGAACCTTCAGGAACTCAAGTCTTCTTACCAATCCAACTACTCTAAGGAGAAACAAACATCAGACAAGATCAAACAGGAATTGCAACAGCTTCAAAAGAAAACAGTGGCAGGAAAAACACTTACTGAGGTCAAGGAAAGTGTTTGGATGGATATCACCAAGTCCATAAATGAAATATGGCCTATGGTATAAATCATGTTCGAGAAAAATGAACTAGTGCAAAGAAGCAAACATGCTATTGAGAAAATAAGAGGAGAACTAGGAGAGATGCCCACAGAAACCACTGATATCATCACATTCCCAAATTAAAAAACCAGAGAAGAGTTAGAGGATTTTAAAATTGAAGATAGGATGGAAACCATCCTCAAGGTCAAGAGGGTCATGACAAAAAGAGGACCGATGTTATAGGTGGAGGACAAATTCCATACTATTGACATAGGAGTGCAAAGATTTTTTAGCAGAATTGAAGCTCTACAGAAGGAAGGCCTCCCTAGCTTAAGGGTTATAAATGACAAGTTAATGACACTTTCCGATTATAAAATTAAACTAGCCATCGTGGCTAAAGATGGTTCGCAATTCTCGGGAATACATGGTAATATCATAGGCAAGGCACTCTTAGAAGGTTTACAGTCAGACATCAACATACAGCATGAGATCCGGTACATTTTCATCATCAAGCCAACTTTTTCCAAGTATACAGAGATGGATGAAGTATACCGAAGACTACTCAAAGTCATCCTTCCTAGTCACCTTTGATGGGAAGAGTTATGCAATCTGATTGAGTAGGATATGAGGTGTCCAAGCCCAGTCAACTATCCAATTAGACGAGGTCGTGCAGAGGACTCACCAACAGTTTACCCTAGAAATCAACATGAATATTTCAATACGTCATCAAACGATACCTAATTTTTTGTATCTTGTTGAGTTAGTTAGCTAAATTTAGAATTTTCCATGTCCTAGTCTTTAGTGACAAGATCGTATGTACTTTTTTATTATAAATACTTCAAACTTTGAAGTACCAAGGGTTGATCTTTACACCCTGTAAGCTAGAAAGACTGTAATTTTTATGAAGAGATCTTCCAGTAATAGAAAGGGATGTTTCACAGGATTCTCGTGTGTTATTCATTGGTGATGTTTTCTTTTCAATGTTAAATGTTTTTCTCCCTCAGTTATCATATTTTTTTCTAATCTAATCTTTTAAATGTAGAGCATGTTGCAGGATTTATCTTTGTATACCCTATTTCTGGCTTTGAAAGATCTAAATGTTTATCTTTCTAATATTACAGTGAAGAAATTCTTAAATGCTTCTTTACTTTAATTGATATTCTCATATTTTCGGCTATTCATCACTTTATTGCTAAAGAATCCAATGAATGCATTATGTTTCCCTGTGAAAAGAATCTTTTATTTTCTGTTTAGACCTCGATCTTTATAATACAGACCCCATAGCCCAACGAAGGCGTACAAACCTTTTCAGCCAACCTAACAAAAACAAAGCAAACCATTCAATCTTATTTTTTTAAACTAGCCTAATATCTCAAAGTTAAAACATAGCTAAATCATGCAGAGAGATCCCTCTCTGAAGCTAGTAGGGATAGATTCAAGTTTTGAAGTGGTTGGATAAAGTTACCTTTTGTAAATTTCTTCTACTTTGACAACCTCTAGGAATTTACAAAGCGTTAACATAGTGGCAACCATACTGGGGAATGAAGAAATATTCAACTCCACGGTTTCTTTTTCCCCAAGAAGAAAACTTTGTTTCTGAACAAATTATAAATTTGTGAAAGAAATAATGTTCAGAGGTTGTTAAATTCTTGTACTTAGTAATTTCGGATTCATAAAAATAAGAATAAATAAAAATTAAAAAATCTGGCTCCTAAAAGATCTTATACTCGATCCCACCCAGACTGGGAACCTGCAATAACAACTGATAATCTAGAACAATTACTCAGAAAGAAGACCATTACAAAAGGTTCATGGAGTCATAGTTCCCTTCATAGGTCCCCTTCTCTTCCAGAGGAACTTGTTTCACTTCAAGATCTCGACTTTAACACCATTTTTGAACAAAGCCTGTTTAGAATGAAATCTAATAGCTTTGTGACTGTGTTACGTACCTATACGAGATCTGCAAATATACTTCAGAAATAACCAAGAATAAACCATAAACCATTCACCATAACATGAACACAAGAAATAGAGAAAATCCTTGAGGTAGGGTAACACCATATATTAATCCTTATGGAAGGATAAAAATCCTCAAGCAATCCTTTCTTGTACAATCAAAATATTCTTCACTATGTTTCATTACATTGCCTAGACTTCTTTATATAGCTCTCCCTATCTCCTAGGAACCTTCTAGAGAGCCTTCTCACATTTATTACATCCAACCACCATAGTGGGCCTTTATTAATATAGTGGACCTAGTCCACCTTACATTGAATGACCACATTCCCATATATTAAATGACTTCCACTAATAACACATAACTACATTCCCATTGGGTACCTCCCTAGGTACCCCATATTACCTCCCTAGGTATACCACATTCCATCCCCCTTCACATGTTTCGTCCTCGAAACATTAGAAGAAACCATACAATATGAGCGGCTAAGCAATGTAGCCAACTGGTACCAAGTACAACCATCCATCCATCCCAATGGAAATCGAACGTGATGTCTATCTGCTACCTTTGCACCCTTATCTTTTTCTGCATCATGTCGCGGTTATCCATGGGACCCTGGTATATGGTTGTACATCAAGCATTGAGGACAACACTTTCATAAGGGGGATGGAATGTAAGGTAGCTAGAGAGGTAGTGGGGGGGCCCAGAGGGCCCATAGTGATACTAGTGGAGGTCATTCATAGTAAGGTGGACTAGGTCCATTACATTATTAAATAAGGCCCACTATGGTAGTTATATATAATAAATGTAAGAGGACTTCTTAGAAGGTTCTACTTCTAGAAGATTCCTCCTCTAGAATGTTCTTAGGTGATGGTAGCATTGTATAAAGGGGTTCAAGCAATGTAATGAGACATGAAGAGAAATATTGTATTTGGAGTGGTAGTTCAATAGGAGGATGCCCCCTCGAAGAGGCAAGTGAACATGAGAGGATCCCTTCCATAATAGGATCCATTGTATGGTGTTTCCCTACCTCAAGAGTTTGGTAATAATATAGTGTGGTTTTTTCTATCTTGCTTGTGGATCTATTGTGTATTCAGTATTTGTGGTGATTATATTTGTAGATCTATTCTGGTTCTTAACAGACTGAAACCATTTTAGATCCAACCATCCTGCAACCTCAGACCCATGAAATACTATCTCCCACTACAAAACCTCAAACTGCTCACTCTGTGCCAGTTAGTCCTTCATCCTCCTCATTTTCTGCCACCGCCCCACCTATCATTCAGGTTGTTGTCCCACCCCCTCCACCTATCATGGTGGCCAGATATACTCCCTTGGTGTTGGCTGCACCTTGAAACAACATGCCCCAGGACTATCAAATGAGACTCCCACAGTTTGATGGTACAGGTCCCTTGAATGCATAGCAACACGTTGATAAAATGAATGACTATTTTGACTTGCAGGAAGTGGATGAAGCTGACATTCAAATGAGACTTTTTGTGCAGAGTCTGTCTGGGGATGTTAAGAAATGATACAAAGGCTTACGTGTCTCTTCAGTGGTTGACCCTATGACATTTCAAAGAATTTTTCTGGATGGATGGGAGGTAAAGAAAAACCTTCTCCAGATCTTGTTAGAATACAAAAACATCAGAAGGAATCAAGGAGAGACAGTACAAGACTACTGCACTTGCTTCAACAATATGTACAATGCAATTCCACCTGATATTAAAACCCCACAAGGTTTGGCACTAATAAAATTCCCTGACGATTTCGACACTAATATGTCGTATCAATTAAGGGAAAGAAACTCCACCACCCTGGAGGACATGCAGAAAAGCGCAATAAGTGTAGAAGCCAACCTGTTGGCTAAAAGGGCATGACAGAGGATGGAGAAGAGATTCACGATTAAAGAGGAACCTTCCACATCTTCTTCTGACACCAAACTGGATTCCTTATCTAGAGAAATGGAAAGGATGATGGAGAGACTTACTGTAGCCGAAAGAAATTCTCCTAGAGAAAACCAACTACCTCCATAAATTCAGAATCCTAACTTCAGAAGAAATCCTCCTCAAATCTGGTAGAGAGATCCTAGGGATCAAGGAGATTAGAGGGGTCCTGATCAACAGATCATACCACCCCTACAGGAAATTTATTTCGATGAAGATGAGGTGGTAATTGAATAATTAGAGGACACACACATAAACCTCATGGGCATTCACGATAACGAAGCCATTTTCCTTACTCAGGAAGATAAATAACTTTTCCTTCTTTCTCAAATAGAGGTGAGTGAGGAAGCCAAAGAGACTGAACAATAGGCATTTGAAACTGCCATTATGGAGGTACACAGGCAGTACAATTTGTGAAGCAAAAAGATAGATGAAAATTCACCAAAAAAGGTAACTGAAATGAAGAAAACAGTCGAAACCAAGAAACATCCTTAGCCTTTTACCAAGAAGACCCCCGAGAAAGGTAATGCTGAAACTCCAACAAAAAGAAACCCGACCATTTTACAAAGATCAACGGAGACTGAGGTTTCATCAACCAACCAACCAAAGACTTCCTCCCAGAAAACTATGGTAGATAGATCAGAATTGTTAAGCCAAATCAGAGCACCTACTCCCTTCAGCCTCGAAGGGGAATTAGCCAAAGTGAAAATTCCCATTCCCCTTTTTGAGTTGATGAGTAAGAATGCTTACCAATCGCAAGTGATAAAATAACTGAGCATTGAGCCTGATATAGGCATGAAGGCCTTAACCGTTGGATCGATGAATCATTTAGACACGGTAAATCTTACCGATGAACAACCTGAACTCTTGTTTGGCCCTGAAGTTGATGGTCAGACTGACACTGGTGCTATCGCCCCTTTTTACATCAGCCTTAATATAAACGACATGATTCTTCACAATGCTATGTTATATTCAGGTGCTTCCCATAACCTAATGCCTAAAGCAGTGATGGAAAAACCGAGACTCGAGGTCACCAGACCTTATCAGGATTTACACTATTTTGACTCCAGCAAATTCAGATGTATCGGGTTGATCAAGGACTCATGTATCACCCTAGTTCAGATTCCAGCAAAAAGCATGGTTATGGATGTTGTGGTCACGAACATTCCCCCGAAATATGGTATGTTGTTTTCCAGGTCTTGGAGGGCCAAGTTGAAAGGCACTTTGCAGTTGGATATGTCATATGCCACCATCCTAGTATTCAGACAACAGAGAAGACTATATAGAGAGACGTTGATGAAATATATGGTCAGCAGCCAGAAAAAGCCCCATAACTATCCTCTGTACTCTGCTCACTCTGATCTAGATTCCTTCATCTTGTATAATGATGGTGATATGGTAGAACAAATCGCTTAGCTGGAAGAAGATACATTTGACCCAAACGAAGGCCAAGAAATTATTGAGGCAAAATGGAAGAAACTCATAATAAGTGAAGAATTGCCAGTAGATTTCTGGAGCATAGACTTCGATGGAGTTGTAAGCAAAGAAGGAGCAAGAGTAGGAGTTTGGTTGCACAATCACAAATCTAGGTATTCGGAAAACCATTTTTACAAACTGAATTTTGAATGCACTAACAACATAGTTGAGTATGAAGCTTTGATGCTCGGCTTGAAACTCCTAAAGAAGGTTGGTGCCAAACAGATCATTGTAAGAGGTGATTCTAAACTAATTATCAAACAAATTAAACGTGAGTATGAAAAAAAACATCCCAGGCTTAGAGCTTATAGAAACATTGTTTTGGATTCCCTTCAATGTTTCACTGAAGTTTATTTGTAGGTGATGCCTAGGGGATAGCACATTTTAGCAGATGATTTAGCTATGTCAACAACTACATGCAAGATACCTTTTCATTCCAATCGCCCATACACGGTAGAGGTAAAGTGTAGACTGACTATCCTAGACAACATCAGATACTGGTAGGTATTTGGGAACGATGACCAAATTGAAGATTTTCTACAATGTAAAAATGATTTCAAGTGTACAAACATAGACTTAGAAAACGATGATGAAAATGTGAATAAATTTGTTTTTGGAAATAATAGTGTAAATAAAAAAGATTCAGAAGAATCAGGTGAAGATGAGGTAGATTTTGATGTTTTTCATTTAAAGGGTAATGTTTTACCTAGGGGTTTAGTTCCATTAGAAGACGTATTTGATTTTAATGATGTAGCTAAAAAACCTAAAATTGAAGCCAGTGGTAAAGAGGTTGAAGACTGTAGCATAGGGACAGAAGAGAAACCCAATATGGTAAAACTTTGCAAATCTTTACCTCTTGAGCAGAAACTCAAATACATTGAACTTTTCAAGGAATATGTGGACGTGTTTGATTGGGGTTATGAAGACTTAAAATCTTATGACACAAGCATCATTCAACATAGAATCCCGATAAAAGAAGAGCAACAACCTTTCAGACATAAACTTAGGAGAATCAATCCCAAGTTACTTCCCCTGATAGAAAAAGAAATCAAAAAGATGTATGAAGCTAAAATCATAGTTCCTTTATGATTTTCCAAAAGGGTTTCAAATATGGTCACGAATCGAAAGAAAACTGGGGAAATTAAGCTTTGCATTGATTTCTGAAACCTGAACAAGGTTTCCCTAAAGGACAACTACCCACTACCAAAAATGGACCACATATTGAAAAAAGTAGTTGGATCTAGCTGAATCTCCTTACTGGATGGTTTCTTAGGCTATAACCAGGTTCTCGTTCATCTAGATGAGCAAGAGAAAACAACCTTCACAACACCTTGGGGTACCCTCATGTACGTGAAAATGCCTTTCGGTTTGATGAACGTTGGGAACACTTTCCAAAGAGCGATGGACATCACTTTTGTGGAATAACTTGGTAGGTTTATTGTCATTTATCTGGATGATGTAACTATTTATTCCTAGTCTGATGAAGAGTACTTACGACATCTCAAACGAGTGTTTAAGAAATGCAAGAAATTTGGGATTTCTCTAAATCCTAAGAAAATCCTTTTTGGATTAGAGGAAGGTAAATTGTTGGGGCACATAATCTCTAAGGATGGAATTAAGATAGATCCCAACATAATAGAAGCCATTCAGAAACTGGAACACCCAAGGAATATCAAAGAGTTACAATCTTTCATTGGAAAAATAAACTTTCTGAGAAGATTCATACCTTACCTAGCTGAGCTTCTCAGTAACATCACCAACATGTTAAAAAAGGACACAAAAATAAAATGGGACATTGAATCCAAGTAGTATTTTGAACAAGTTAAACATGCACTCACACAGGCTCCAGTCTTGATCAGTCCTGACTTCACCAAGGATTTTTACCTTTTTTCTTTCGCTTCTGAACATACCATTGTAGCAATATTACTACAGAAAAACAATGAAAGGTATGAAGAACCCATAGCCTTTTTCAGTAAATCTTTAAGAGATGTTTCTTTGAATTATAAAATAATGGAGAAACAAGCTTTTTCCCTTGTAAAAGCCATAAAGGATTTTAGAGTATATATTCTCTATTCCCACACCATATCATACGTTTTGAACGTAGTAGTGAAGGATATTTCAACCCAGGACAATCCAGATGGAAAAAGAGGAAAATGGATTGCTATCATTCTGGAGTATGACATAGAGATTAAGCCTACTAAACTAATTAAAGGTCAACGTCTAGCAAAGTTAATGGCAGAATCCAATTTCCATGCTCTTGATATTAATTTCTTAGTTGTAGTAGATGAACAGGGAGTGCAAGTGACTCTAAGCGTGAAAGAGGTATTTATGAACTCTCCATGGTACACAGACCTGATATTTGTTTTGCATAACTTACAAGCTCCCCCTGGTCTGACCAAAACTAAAGCTAGGTTTTCGAAATTGAAAGCACTAAAATTTTGCATTCTAGAAGGCAATCTTTATTGTAAGGATCCTGGAGGTATTTTGTTGAATTATTTGTTAAAGGATGAAGCTGACAAAGTATTGCAGGATTTTCATGCAAGAGACTGTGGTGGTAACATGAGCTGGAAGAACACAACTAATAAAATCCTCAGAGCTAGGTTCTATTGACCTACACTATTTGTTGATGTGCATCAAAAGGTGACTTCGTGTCATAAATTTCAGGTGTTCAAGGGAAAAAATAAGCTCCTCCCTTTGCGCCTAAAACCAATCTCTATTGAAGCTCCTTTCCAGCAATGGGGAACAAACTTTATCGAAGAAATACATCCTCCCTCTTCGGGCCAAAACAGGTGGATTCTTACTACTACAGACTATTTCACAAAATGGATTGAAGTTGTACCAAGCAGGAAAGCTATTGATTCTGACATTATTAAATTTTTAGAAAATAATATCTTGTCTCGTTTTGGGTGTCCAAGAAAAATTATAACTGACAATGCAACTGATTTTCGATCTAAGAAGCTCATAAATTTTTGCAACTAGTATCACATCAGTTTGGGACATTCCACTACTTATTACCCAAAGGGAAATGGGCTAGTGGAGTCATCTAATAAAATCCTGGTGAACATTGTTAAGAAGAGGTTGCAAGAAAACAAAAAGTCATGGAATAACAAGCTAGTTTTCGCACTATAGGCTGACAGACTGACCACCAAGAGGTCAATTGGTATGTCTCCATATTAGTTGGTCTATGGCACTAAAGAAGTTTTTCCTACCTCCTTAGGGGTTCCTGTCATGAAACTGCAGTAAGATATGCAAGCCGAACCAAATGATTCCCAAATAAGGATAAACCAAATGATCCACTTGAAGTAGTCAAGAGAAGAAGTATACAACAAAACTCAGGCTGTCCAGGAGAGCATAAAAAATATATTTGATAGAAGAACTAAAGAAGATGACTTTGAGCTAGGTGACATGGTTTTGAGATGGGATACCCGAAATGAAGATAAGGGGAAGCATGGAAAATTTGACAGTCTATGGAAGGGACCTTACATAATTCACACATTCAGAGGAAATAATGCTTTCCTACTCAAAAACAACGATGGGACCAATCTGTCAGGAGGACCTATGAATGATAGAATGTTGAAGCACTACTCACCTCCTCAGTAGGGACCTTGAGTCACAAATTTCCATTATACAAATAATTTTATTGTTCTTACAAGTTTTTGAGTGAATAATTTTGATTAGATGGTTGAAGCCCACAAAGAAGGCCCTATGCCATTGAACATTGTCATCAAACTTTAAAAAATAAAGAAAATCAAACAACAAAGGAAACTATGGAGAAAGTTTTTCAGAACATCAGAAAGCAGGATTCTTGGCACTTCACAAGGAGAGCACCATCCCCAGGTGGAGCCATTGTTATAACCCTAGAATTTTTTTCTTGCCAAATGGTTTTCATTCTGCAAATAATAAAAGAAAAGAAAAAGAAAAGAAATAAAAAGAAAAAGAATAAAAAAGGGCATAAAAGAAATTTAAATAAAGCCCCATGCAATAACAATGACTTGGTCCATACAGTTTAAGCATGGCCAAGTCCTTTAAATTGATGTCGATAGGAGTAGTGAATAAGCTAGGCTAAACTATTTAATCTTAGCCAAGCAAATTAGGTTAGCTAGTGAATAAATTTGACCAAACTGCCTAATCTTGGTCAAATAACCCCAGGATAGAGTAATTTCTTAGTCGACTAGTTTAATCTAGGCTAAATGTCATAGGCAATTAGGTTAGAGAATAGGTTAGTTTGCTTTATCTCAATAAAACATGCATGATGATCGATGTTCAACCCTATATTTGATGTTTGAAAGTTGAATGTCTAACCCCATGGTGATAAAAATAGGGAAAGCTTGGATAAACCCACTTAAATATCTTACCCTAAGTTTTTAGAGAAAATATGAGTTTGCGCTCACAAATTAAATACAACACACAAATAAACGACAGAGGTGCTTGTGCTAAGATCTATGGTTGATAAGTTTTTCTGTACCCCCTCGACCGTTCTACCTTTAATGGTAGGGGAGGGTCTGTAATCATGTATAACAAAGGTGCGCATATGAATGACTGAGGCATCAAAACCTAGATCCATGGTTGAGATTGAATTCCGGAACCCCCTGACCATTCTGGTTTTAATGTTAGGGGGGGTCCAGAATGTTGGTTAAACATTGCGCTCAGATCTATGGTCCAGCGACATGCATACCGATGGACGGCTGGCGGTATTTTTCAGACCCCCCTGACCAGTCTGCTTTTAAGGATGGGGGGGGTCCAGAATGGAGTGATATTCTCGGGCCCTCTTCTCTACGTGGTAGGAATCCATTGCTCCATACTCCTGCCATGTACCACTTACCACTTTCTGACATACCACCCATCACCCCATGACACCATTTTCATTGTTTTCCCCTAAGGGTCAAGTCTCGTTTCTCTGTCATTCCATTTCCCCTATTCACCCGTTACAAGTCCCTTCACCATGGTCACTTCCAAATCAACACCTTCCACATCATCCAGTCGTATTTTCCATTCATTGTTACCTGCCATCTCACACTCCAAAAGACTTGTTGGCCATTTATTACTGGCTAATTTATCCATTAGCTTCTTGATCTGTTCCCCACGCCCAATGGGTATCCATTTTCTCAAAACCACTCTTTCTGTTCATTCTCCCATTTCTTACTTTGTCCTTGCACTATAGATATTATCCATGTCTTACCTCTGTTCCATTCAGTCGTCCAAAACCGTAGTCATCCCCACTAACATTTTGTTTGAATTGCAGGTATCTTCAAAGTGATGGCGCCAAAATACAAGAAAACAAAAGCCGAGGAAAATCCTTTCCTCCTGCCTCCTGTTGATCTCGACAAGATCCATTTGGCCAACAAAGATCATTTAATCACAGACACCAGGTGAAAATTTGACTTCATGGATTTGTAGTCATGGCTCAAAGATATTTTCTTAGATCAAAGCAATGAAATTAGGCTTTGGGAGTCTAACCTTCCTCTGTATTGTTTCCCCCAGGTACATCATTTCCCTTAATTCTCCCTCAAGTGCTAGGCTCATTACCTCCCGAACTAGAGAGCCATAGTATCTTCATCAAGAAAAACTTTGTTCTTCATCACACCAGAATCCATTGATCAGATGATGCAGATACCAAGAACCAAATCCGTCTCCCCTTTTAATCTCAAAGTCATCATAGAGCTATACCAAAAACTATCATTCCCTTAGAGAGCCCATATTTTCGAGCTTTTCCTCCCTCAGGCCGCTCATCTCCCCCAAAAAAATCCCCCGTACCCTTCCTCCCCATTCTCAGAGAAGGGAAACCAAGTCATTTCATCGCTCTATGCTCTTCTTGGTTATTTTTCTGAAAAATGGGTTGATGAACCCATATTGGGTTTTCTATCCATCTTCTCCACAAAGGAAACACCCACCACTTAGTTCGACTACAACACTTTCCTAGTGGATAGTATTCATGAGCAGTTCTCAAATTTCTCCTTAGAAGGCATGTTCCAGTATTCCTCAATACTAGCCTACATGTTCACTTTCTTTCAAGCAGACAGGTTCTCCTTTTCAATGCAGAAAATAGACAAGGACGGGAGATCGCAGGCGGTAACAGCCTGGACTTCACTACTCAGACAAAATTCAACAGAGTTCAATTTCAAATTGTTTATTGACCAGTTCTACCAACCAGTGGTGAGCATGCTCAACGGTAGACCTGAACCAATGATAAATGAGGAGATTCATAGGATTTTACGCCTCTCAGACCTTACAAAACCTGGAGACTGGTATCTTTATCAAAGCCACACGGATATCAGAGTATATGGATGCGATTTAGCTCCATACAAACTGTCCAAGTATCTTCCCATAAGGATATTTTCCCTGGAGTACATAAGGAAAATGATTAAATCCAATGACATGCATTTTGTGTCTCTGAAAAAGAAACAACAACTTAGAATTAAAGGGAAAATAGGGTCTTTCATCTGCAATAGCCGAGGCGTCGGGGAGGAAGGAGACAGATTGTTGAAAGAAATGAAGTTTTATGTTAGTTTCATATTTCACTATGATCCGTGTGAGATAATTTCTGAGATGAGGATTAAAAATTAAAATGTCCCATATGTTCATACACCCAAGCCTGATATAGAGAAGTTCACAAATCAAACAGAATGAGAGCCAAACACTCTAGTCGAGATAGAATAGAAGTACCCTTCAATCATCATCTCACAGACTACTACACCATAGGTTCCCAAGGAGAAAAGACCCAGGAAGGATACTTCACCTTCCATCACCGAAGTCTCGGCTAAAGATTTCCAATTACACACCAAAAGGCCAAAAACCAGTCATACACCTGACATGGTCGGTGAAAAGGAAACCCAATCCACTTCAGCTATGAAAGATGATTGGTCACTTCTTAGCACAAGAAACAAGCATATCATGTCTACATTTTTTCCTAAGAATCCAATGAATACTCCACTAGTTTACCAAACGAGTAAAGTAGGACCAAAGTTGTGTGTTTTTGAGAAGTATGACCTGATCAAATAGAAAAACCAGACACTAACCAATACTACTTATGCTCAGTTTTGGAAATAGACATCAATGGCACAACACAGACTATTGTCTGCATTCAATATAGAAAAGGGTAGAATGCACATGGTGTTTCTGCAAGCACAAGTGCCAGACCCCAAAGAAATCACTAATTACAAAAGGGCAACATTTAAGTTTCATAATAGGGATGTGCATCCTGCTGATAAAATGGATCTGCATAGGCAAACTTGGGAAATGATTTTTTCCACATTGGAAAATGCTTCTACTGTGGCCACTAAATTATAGGTATCTCTGAGCAATATCCATACACAGTTGAAATTAGAAATGATATCATCCTTTGCAATGGATAACATAATTAAGACGTTGGAAGAATTGGTCCTCAAGATTGGGTATGACCCCTCAAATGTGAAAGTAGTTGAGGGGATTCTTAAAAAGAAAAATGTCGATATAGAATATCTGAGGAAATAGTTGAAACTTCCACCAACGGAAGATGCATAGGCAAAGGAGATAGTTGCGACATAAGGGGAAAATCATGAGATGCTCAGGCTTATTATGGAGCAGAATACACAATTGAAAGAGATGGAAGCAGAACTGGAAAGGTTAGTGAAAGAGAAGGAACAGTCAAATCCTATGGAAGTCATTCCATTGATAATAGTTTCACTCATAGGAGTAAGCACGACATCTACAGTGGGAATCCCCTCAGCAGACACTCCCTCAACATCTCCACTGACAGCTCTAGAGAAGACAGTAGAAGTGGAAAAATCCATGGAAGAGATGAATTTGCAAGAGACAGAGATTAGCAGACTTAAAAAGGAGGTTGAGAACCTTCAGGAACTCAAGTCTTCTTACCAAACTAGCTACTCCAAGGAGAAACAAACATCATACAATCTCAAACAGGAATTGCAACCGCTTCAAAAGAAAACAATGGCAGGAAAAACAGTTGTTGAGGTCAAGGAAAGTGTCTGGATGGATATCACCAAGTTTGTAAATGAAATATGACCTATGGTACAAATCATGTTTGAGAAAAATGAGCTAGTGTAAAGAAGTAAGTAGGCTATTGAGAAAATAAGAGGAGAACTGGGAGAGATGCCCACAGAAGCCACTGAGATCATTACATTCATGAATTAAAAAACTAGAGAAGAGTTAGAGGATTTGAAAATAGAAGATAGGACGGAGACCATACTCAAGGTCAAGAGGGTCCTGAACAAAAGAGGACTGATGCTATAGCTGGAGGACAAATTCTAGACTATGGACATAGGAGTGCAAAGATTTTTCAGCAAAATTGAAGCTCTGCAGAAGAAAGGCCTCCCTCGCTTAAGGGTCATAAATGACAAGTTAATGAGACTTTCTGATTATAAAAAGAAACTATCCATCGTGGCTAAAGATAGTTCAAAATTCTCAGGAATACAGGGCAGTATTATAGGCAAGGCGTTCTTAGAATCTTTACAATCAGACATCAGCATACAGCATGAGATCCAATACATTTTCATCATCAAGCCAACTTTTTCCAAGTATACAGAGATGGATGAAGTATACCGAAGACTACTCAAAGTCGTTGTTCCTAGTCACCTTCGATGGGAAGAGTTATGAAATCTGATTGAGTAGGAGATGAGGTGTCCAAGCCTAGTCAGCTATCCAATCAGGCGAGGTTGTGCAGAGGACTCACCAATGGTTTACCTCAGAATTCAACATGAAGATTTCAACACATCATCAAACAGTTCCTAAATTTTTGTATCTTGTTGAGTTAGTTAGCTAAATTTAGAATTTGGCACATCCCGATTGTTATCCATAAATTTGGTCATTGTGATGATGTCATGCTGATATCATGATGATGGAAAATCAAACTCATTATCAAGAACACTTTCCTGAGAAAAGTTACAGTTGTCTTCTTCCAGAATTCACACTTTGAAACATGTTCACAGGCTGCTTATATGTTCACCTGTGGGAATTCAAGTTTCTCGCAGTCTGCTTTAGATTGGGGTGTGAACTTCTCACACTGTACTCATGGTTAGGGTGCTAACATGCTTTTACAAAGGAAAAAGATAAAGATCTCGAACCTTCTAGAAGGGAATCTTCTAGAAGGGGTGAGTTGGTTTTCGAGTGGTTACTCAAGTACTGTCATTCCAGATATCTTGGGATCATTCCCTATCCAAGTAACTAATCTACCTCTTCCTATATATTGAGGGGATTGCTCATGGAAAGGGTTAATAGAAGTTCAGTTAGCAACAAGTTAGCAAGAGATTGATTAGAGAATTGGTGCAAGACTGTATGGAGGATTGATGCTACAACAGCAAGAGACAATAGCAAGGTCATCACATGTGGTAGACTTTCTTCATACATGAGCAAGTGTGTATGTCAGAGCTGGAAGCCATTGAAAGGAGACCTATGACATCAAGGCTCAGGTTGTAAGTTTCACTTTCTATTGAATTAATACAACAATATGTCCCTTTCCCATAAAGATGATGTCATTTTATTACATAATTCCTTGATCATATGTATAGACTAGTCATTGAATATCTTAACTTGTCTTTACTTCGATTGGTTCATTTTGTTCTGATCGGGACGTGATGAGAGCATTGAAGCAAATCTTGGAACAACAGAGACACAAGGAAAGCGATCACAAGGTATGTCTATAACCCTTATCTCTTAGTTCATTCAATAGGCTAGATCTAGGGAAAGTGTAGTATTCTGTTCTGTTTTGTTCTAGATACCAGGTGGATCTAGGGAGGTCGGTTAGTGTCCGCACCTACGGACTTATCCTATAACAAAATTGGCGACTCCACTGGGGAAGCAATCCCTTTTGTCTTTTTGGTTTTTTAACTTTTTGTGGCCATTTTCTCTGTTTGCATTTTTTCTTTGATTTGTCTGTCTCTGAGTCCTCAGGATACCATGAGGGACCTTCTGGGTCTATAAGCCAATTTGATTTTTGCTTGCTTTGTAAATTTTTTTCATTAGTTTCAGGGATTCTTGCACTGTTCTCATTATCATCTTGCGAGAACCTTGACTGTTCGCACCTTGCACATACATTTTAGTGCGGATAGTTCGCATGTTGTATCAAAGTGGCCTGCGAGAACCTTAGTTTCTCGCACTGTGCTCCACACTAGCCTGCGAACATTTTTTGAAATTTTTTGAATTCAAGTTTGATCCTGTCAATAGCTCATATATCTTGATTTGGACCTCTTTGGCTTGATGAATCAGTGACTTACCTATCTTTTTCTATAATTAGCTTGCTGGATCTGATCTAGGTTTTCTAGGTTTTTCTTGCCTTTGAAACTTGACTTTCATTTATTAGTTTTTGTTAGCATTGTCATTCTCTCTGCCTTATAGAGTTGAGTGTATCTGACTGGCTGAGAACCAGGGATTGGTTGAAAGTTGCGTGTTTTGGTGTTTTTCTTGTACTTGTTGGTTCGAAAGGACAATTTTTTCATTTACAATGAGAAGCTCCTTGGTTTGCTTTTGTTTTTTCTTTCATTGAAAGTTTTGGATTTTGGGTTACTTTGTTTGAGTTGTTATTGTTTGGTTTTCTTTTCTCATTATTCAGAGTTCTTCCTGGAAAGTGAATTGTATATTTTCTTTCAAGTTTTGTTTTTTCTTTTGCGAGAACATTGAAAATCAAAGTTTTAAGAGTATTGGAGTTTTTTAAAAAGACATATTGAAATTGTTCATTGACACATGATTGTTTGCATTAGCATCTGAAAGGAAATTGAGAATTGTATTTGCATTGTAGTATTGAGTTTGATTCGGAAATTGTTCTCTCTCTCCCATAACTAGGATTGATCGAATGAAACAAATTCTATTTTCATCATATCCTTGCATTATTTGGGTCAGAGTCACAACATCACGAGTTTCATTTCCATTGCCTTTGAGTAAACAACAGCCTGTAAAAACATTGCGTAAATTAAAATTGATCTAGTAACTCTTTTCTAGGGTTCTTTTACACCAACATTTATCTAGGCTAGTGCTTTGGAGTAGGAAGAGAGACACACTCTCCAAAAGCTCAAAACACACAATAGAATCTTGAGATAGGGAGTGTAAAATTCCATTGGCCGCATATTGTCCTGGGAAGCCCTTCTAACACAAGGGTCAAGCATTA
>ML786505.1:121640-162613 GCA_009831015.1 Picea engelmannii | reverse complement strand
CTTCAAGATTGTGTAAAAATAAAGAGGTACTTGCCAGAAATGGTGGGGGAAAATTTGGGAAAGGGATATGTTTCATTTTTGTGTTAATTGGCAGTAAGTGTTGCTCTTGAACATGACACCCCCTATTCATCATTTGAAGCCGGTTTGGGAAATCCATTTGTCTCTCATTCGATTCAATAACAAGGTCTTTCCATGTGTCATCTTTGAGTCAATGCTGCCAAATCACTGGTCATGTCATCCATATGTTCAAGAGCAGTCCAAACCTCTTTTGAGTCGGCCATCTGCAGTTATACTTTCATTCCATGTCAGCCTTCCCTGTGTCCAAAAGTCCAATTGTCACATGTTTTGTTTCACTTTCAAACTCTGTTACTCATTTCGTGTCACTGATGTGGGATACCTCAAGGCCCTCCTGTGACGAGTCTTGTTCTGTCAACTTCAACACATTATCCAGAATCGAGACTTAGAAATTATTTAGTACCTTGAAGCTTGCATGCCTCAATGGAAAGTTTCTCTCTTTCAATAGTGGGTTTTCATCATTGACCCGTGATCAAGAGATTCCGTTGAGTGTTCGACATCAACTCATTTATTCACAGTCGACGGATTGTAATATAGTACCTTGGGATTCATTGACATTAATGATGATTTCCCTCGCACTTGTTAACGGTATACATCAATGATCGCTAATCAAGTGGTTTCTACCATGTTCAACTTCGACACATGTAATCGCATGGTCATATTCGTACTTTGGGCGATGAGATTGAAGACCCTGGATATTGTCTTTGTGATCCAGGTTGTGATGGAGTATGTATGTTTTGCGACACATAGATCCACTGTGTATGTTTCGTGGCTATGTCGTCTTGACTAAAAATTTGTCGCACAGATCCACATTGTATTCAGGTGGCTGTGCTATATAGTGACGGCATGGATCCACAGTGTATGATTGGTGGCCATGACCTTGGTTTATGATGTCATCAGTCTATGATCTGAGTATGGGAATGCCTACCTCAGAATTTCTATATATGATATTCTGCTGATGCTTGGATGTTTGCAGGTCTCTGATTAGATGTGCTTTTGGTTCTTGACACACACATGCAGCTTACAAAGTCTATCGACTGTCACTGGTTCTGCTCTCAGACTTTGGGGGGCATTCTGTTATCCATAAATTTGGTCATTGTGATGATGTCATGATGATATCATGATGATGGAAAATCAAACTCATTATCAAGAACACTTTCCTGAGAAAAGTTACATTTGTCTTCTTCCAGAATTCACACTTTGAAACATGTTCGCAGGCTGCTTATATGTTCACCTGCGGGAATTCAAGTTTCTCGCAGTCTACTTTAGATTGGGGAGCGAACTTATCTCACTGTACTCATGGTTAGGGTGAGAACATGCTTTTACAAAGGAAAAAGATAAAGATCTCGAACCTTCTAGAAGGGGTGAGTTGGCTTTCAAGTGGTTACACAAGTACTGTCATTCCAGATATCTTGGGATCATTCCCTATCCAAGTAACTCATCTACCTCTTCCTATATATTGAGGGGATTCCTCATGGAAAGGGTTAATAGAAGTTCAGTTAGCAACAAGTTAGCAAGAGATTGATTAGAGAATTGGTGCAAGACTGTATGGAGGATTGATGCTACAGTAGCAAGAGACAATAGCAAGGTCATCACATGTGGTATACTTTCTTCATACATGAGCAAGTGTGTGTGTCAGAGCTAGAAGCCGTCGAAAGGAGACATATGACATCAAGGCTCAGGTTGTAAGTTTCACTTTCTATTGAATTAATACAACAATATGTCCCTTTCCCATAAAGATGATGTCATTTTATTACATAATTCCTTGATCATATATATAGACTAGTCATTGAATATCTTAACTTGTCTTTACTTCGATTGGTTCATTTTGTTCTGATCAGGACGGGATGAGAGCATTGAAGAAAATCTCGGAACAAAAGAGACACAAGGAAAGCGATCACAAGGTATGTCTATAACCCTTATCTCTTAGTTCATTCAATAGGCTAGATCTAGGGAAAGTGTAGTATTATGTTCTGTATTGTTCTAGATACCAGGTGGATCTAGGGAGGTCGGTTAGTGTCCGCACCTATGGACTTATCCTATAACACCGATATTTAATGACATAATCGTATGTAATTTTTTATTATAAATACTTCAAACTTTGAAGTACCAAGGGTTGATCTTTATGCCCTGTAAGCTAGAAAGACTGTAATTTTTATCAAGATATCTTCCAGTAATACAAAGGGACGTTTCACAGGATTCTCGCGTGTTATTCATTGGTGATGTTTTATTTTCTATGTTAAATGTTTTTCTCCCTCAGTTATCATATTGTTTTCTAATCTAATCTCTTAAAAGTAGAACATTTTGCAGGATTTATCTTTGTATACCCTGTTTCCAGCATTGAAAGATCTAAATGTTTATCTTTCTGATATTACAGTGAAGAAATTATTAAATTCTTCTTTACTTTAATTGATATTCTCATCTTTTCAGTTGTTCATCACTTTATTGCTAAAGAATCCAATGAATGCATTATCTTTCCCTATGAAAAGAATCTTTTATTTTCTGTTTAGACCTCAATCTTTATAGTATAGACCCCATAGCCCAACGAAGGCGTAAAAACCTTTTCATCTAACCTAACAAAAACAAAACAAACCATTCAATCTTATTTTGTTTAACTTGCCTAATATCTCAAAGTTAAAACATAGATAAATCATACAAAGAGATCCCTCTATGAAGCTGGTAGGGCTAGATTCCAGTTTCGAAGTGGTTGGATAAAGTTACCTCTTGTAAATTTCTTCTACTCAGACAACCTCTGGAAATTTACAGAGCGTTAACATGGTGGTCCATCTGGTGTACTAGTCCTCTTAGCTTCCAAAAATGTAGTACTATTATTTAATGTTGTCCCAGAAGGAATCACATGTAGGGGTTGTTAGCATGGAGAGTCACCCTCTTACTGCAAGAGGATAAACCCAATACCCATCAAAATAAAGTAAAAGGATTAAAATGGTTTGAGGAGGTGGATCAATGAGACTATAGAGAGAGGAAAATATAACAGAAGTAACTGCAAATCAGTTCAGTACCATTGGGATATGGAGTCATGAGTATCATGGATAAGGAAGGCATTTAAACTGCCTATCAGACAAAAAGATTAATGTGGTGATGAGGAGAAGAAGACGAAAAATGTATGTTGAACCATGAAAGATGGGCATGATAGAAAAAAATCCTCCATTGCCTCAGGGATCCATAAATCAGAGAGATTACATCGAGACAATGAGAAAAACAGAGAAAATCTGACAAACCATGAAATATGGGCATTATAGAAAAAGAACCACCATCGCCTCAGGGATCCATAAATCAAAGAGATTACATTCAGACAAGAAGGAAAAAAAAGAAAAATATGATTGACCATGAAATATGGGCATGATAGTAATAGAACCTCCATCGCCTCGAGGATCCATAAATGAGAGAGATTACATTCAGACAAGAAGGAATAAAAAGAAAATATGACAAACCATGAAAGGTGGGCATGATAGCAACATCACCTCCATCGCCTTAGTAATCAATAAATCAGAGAGATTACATTCAAACAAGAAGGAAAACATAAATAGCGTGTAAACTAAGAAGACGGTCTCATCAAAACGATTCAAAGGAATCTTCAATAACATATATTTACAATCCAAGCCCTCAGGCATACAAACTGAAATATTACAGATCCCTACTCCTGAAACTCACTCGTCTCTCGAGTCTATGAAGAACACACACCCATTTTGTCAAAATAAATACTAATCTATTTATAATCAGCTCAGTCCAAATCTTCCAGGAGTGTGACTTGGCTATCTCATTCAATGATTTCGTTTGTGTATTCTTGTGTCAGACTATGCATGTATTTCTTTGTCAGACACAAACTCAAATCAACATGGGCCTTTCTTCCCTCTGTGGTACCACGGGCTAACAGTCTAGTCCTCTCGGCCATGGCTTCTATGATTTCAATTTATGGACTGAGCTGAGGTTTCAACTACCAGTCATTTTCCATTAACTGAATCCTCCTCGAGATCGGGACGAGGCTCAATGCCTAGGGGAACAACAAGCATTGTTATTGGACTATATGTTATATAAGCATGTGATTGTGGGGTTTTCAAAGCCAGTTTGGACTCACATAGCTTTTGATCCCACAAATCACCACCTTCCACCACATAGCTCTTTTACTATACCATGGTTTCAATTGCGATACTTCTCAATAATTTTAACTCTCAAGAAAGTTGTGTCCCCACAATGAAGCCTAGTCATTGATCTAATCATGATTTGCGTTCTTGCAAAGCCCGACTTTTTCTTCCATGCACCACTCTTGGATGGACCCTACTTCCTACTGTGGAGATCAACGACTCACATTACTTTGAGAGTTCAGGCTTCGGGCCTTTACAATGTTTAGCTCTTTTGATCCTCTGAAGTGTCAAATTTTAGAAGTGAGAGATATGGTGACGTGTGGCCTCTTGTTATGGATGACCGAGATTTACTTCGGGAGTTCGGGCTTCATCTCTTCTCTTCTTCTTTCTTGCCCAATCCTCTGAAGCGCCAAATTTTGGAAGTGAGAGATCTGGTGACGCGTGGCCTTTTGATTTGGACGGTCGAGATTTACTTCAGGACCTTTAGGACTTCGAGGATTTTGGTAATACTGCAACCAAGATAAATGGTCCTTGTTGGTTTGAGATCAACTATCCACAATTATTTCAAGAGTTCAGGTTTCGGCTCTTTGAGACTTTTCAATGCACAACTCTTACAATCCTCTGAAGTGTCGAATTCTCGAAGTGAGAGATCTTCCCCCATGTGTCCTAGAGATTTCGACGGTTGATATTTACTTCAAGAGTTTGATTCTGCTTTCTTGCACAATACTTCAAAGTAATTCTTCCAACTTGTGCAAGATATGTCGACGAGTGTCCTCTTCCTTCAATGGCTCAGACTTACTTTGAGACTTCGAATCCCCTACCTAGTCATTAATCCTTGCACGAATTTGAAATCCTGACCGCCCAAGAGCCGTTGAACCAAACTGCTTATGGTATCTCCACCGTTTAAAATCAAACCTGTTTGTTGGTGATTCAAGCCCAAAATGGACTTCTCTTAATGTTTCTCTTTGTCCTCAAGGTTGATATATGTGCAGACCACATAATTTGTTATCCTGTGACCTTTTGACAACTATATGTGACAACATTTGGCTCCATATAAAGTGTAGCTTCAGTGCCTTAGCCTTTGGGTTGTGGAGTCGAGCTCAAAAATCATCCTGCTAAGGACCACATGCCGATATGTATATTATCTACTTGAAAATAAAGAAAACACACATCCTCTAGAAGGATCTTATTTATGTACAAACCTACTCTAACTAATTTTTACAATATGTTAGGTGAAAGCAAACTTCCACCAGAGCCACCCAGACAGTTTGGTGAAATAACTCTTCTTTTCACTGCAAATGATCCACAAAAGGTAAGCAAAGTATGACAACAGAATGAAAACATGTTTTGGAAAACTGACAATAACCCTAAATGATGATAAGATAAATAATTTTATAGGCTCAAATTCTTTTGGAAAAGTCAACTCCATATATAACCCCATAGGGTCATAAAATTTATAATAAGGAACGCTAAACTGGTAATAAATTATTTCCTTCATTGTATCATTGCTTACTGATTGTTTGATTTCCTCAACATGTATAGGTAAGTACATTATTGGTGTAGGTTGGCTAATCCTAAGCGATATTTGTTCATTTATAAGTGTTGGACATGAGATAAGATGCACATTTAGCTCTTCCTTTTCTCCTTCATGGCCCTCCCAAGGATCAGATTCATAATCATCATACACATGAACCATGCTACAAGGTTCCAAAGAAGCTATGAAAAAAATCTTCTCTTCGTCATCTTTGCTGGGATATACATCAAAAATTGGTTGTTTTTTGTGATCATTTGAAACAACTTATTCATCATACATAGGGCTTCCCAAAACATCTTCTTCAAGGACATGAATATCCTATGCATTTTCTCCATAAGAGAAACAAGAAACATCTGCAATTTAAATCTGAAAAGATAGGAAAAAATAGAGAGAAATCTTCCACAATTATTTTAACTTGCTTATCATCTATCCCAATGTCGTAGTGAGGAGAAATATCTACTGTAGAATATAGTTTCTCTTCATTATCAAAATATTCAAAAGATAGATGTTGATCTTCATGAACATTTAAAACAACATATACATCTGAGATGATGTTAGATATTTCTCCGTTATTGCTATCATAATGAATATCATTCAACACCTCATGATCTTCATGGTAAATGTTTTCTTCGACAAAAAATGCTTCATTACAAATTTGGTTTTCATGACTAGAGGAATCTTTATGAAGCAACTAAAACTCATAACAATAGTTTTCATAAAGATACTCAGCTGAAAAATAATCTTTACAAAACGAATTGAAAGATGCATGAAAACCTATCAAAGAGGTGATGCTTTCAATGGGAAGAGATCAACACCACAATCCCCTCTAATGAATACATGAAACACTTAATATAAACATCTTCATGCACGATATGAAGTCAAGGAATAAAATCATGAAAATCCATCAAATGTTCAGACGATACCTCCGACTCTTCTCCTCGAAATCTGGGAAGGCTACTTTCCCAATCATCTCTACTAGCCACTGGATTAGCAAAACCAACTATTTTTGAAAAATCATAGAAAGCATACCTCTGAGCTAAAATATTTCCCATTTCAAACTAGCAGAGTCATTAATAAATTTTCAAACAATGTAGTCACCATGGTGAAAAATAAGAAGTCAAAATAATATGTCCAACTTCAGGTCAACATCTAAAACTTGATCTATTCGTTATCATTCTCCCAGGGAAGATATCTTCACTTTCATCCCCGACAATGATGCCATTTATGTTAGCACTGAGATTCACCCTCTGACTACAAGAGAATAAGACCAATACCCATCAAAATAAAGTAAACGGACTAAAATGGTTTGAGAAGGTGGATGAGTGAGACCGTAGAGAGAGGAAAAGATAACATGAGTAACTACAAGTTACTTCGGGACCATGGGGATATGGAATCATAAGTATCATGAATAAGGAAGGCATTTAAACAGTCTGTCAGACAAAAGGATTAATGTGGTTATGAGGAGAAGAAGAAAAAATATGTCTGGTGAACCATGAAAGATGGGCATGATAGCAGTAGATCCTCCATCTCCTCAGGGATCCATAAATCAAAGAGATTACATCAAGACATTGAGAAAAACAAATAAATTTGATGAACCATGAAATATGAGAATGATAACAACAAAACCTCCATCGCCTCATGGATCCATAAATCATATAGATTACATTCAAACATGAAGGAAAACAAAGAAAATATGATGAACCATGAAATATGGGCATGATAGCAACAAAACCTCCATCACCTCAGGGATCCATAAATCAGAGAGATTACATATAGACAAGAAGGAAAGCAAAGAAAATATGATGAACCATGAAATATGGGAATGATAGAAACATAAACTCCATCTCCTCAGGAATACATAAATTAGAGAGATTACATTCAGACAAGAAGGAAAACGGAAATAACGTGTAAACTAAGAAGACAGTCTCATAAAAACAATTCGAAGAAATCTTCAATAACATATATTTACGATCCAAGCCCTCAAGCACACAAACTAAAAAATTATAGCTCCATGCTCATGAAACTCACTTGGATCTCGAGCCTATGAATAACACACCCCCCTTTTGTAAAAATAAATACTGATCTATTTATAATTAGCTCAGTCCACAACTACGAGGAGTGTGACTTGGCTATCTTGTTCAATGTTTTCGTCTGCGTATTCTTCTATTAGACTGTGCATGTATTCCTTTATCAGATGCAAAATCATATCAGCATGGGCCTTTCTTCCCTTTGTTGTACCGTAGTTTGACATTCCAGTCCCCTTGGCCATGGCTTTTATGCCTTCAATTTATGGACTGAGCTGAGGTTTCAACTACTAGTCCTTTTCCATTAAATGAATCCTCCTTTGGATTTGGATGAGGCTCAACGCCTAGGGGGCCGCCACCTGCTTCTCTTGGACTATACGCTATATAATAATGTGATTTTGGGGCCATCAAAAGCAGTTTGGACTCACATCACTTTTTATCCCACAATTCACCACCTTTTGCCACATAACCCTTTTACTATACCACGGTTTCGATTGCAGGACGGCTCGATAATTTTAATGATCAATCAAGTTGTATCCCCACAATGAAGTGTGGATGTTGATCTAGTTGTGATCTGTGATCTGGGAAATCCCCTCTTTTTCTTACATGCACTGCTCTTGGATGGACCTTGCTTCCTGCTGTGAAGATCAACGACTCACAATTACTTTGGGAGTTCGAGCTTCATGCCTCTCCAATCTATAACTCTTTCGATCTTCTGAAGTGTCGAATTCCCGAAGTGATAGATCTGGTGACGAGTGGCCTCTTGTTATGGATGATCGATATTTACTTCGGGAGTTTGGGCTTCAGGAATATTCTTCTTCTTTCTCGCACAATCCTCTGAAGCACTGAATTCTCAAAGTGAGACATCTGGTGACGTGTGGCCTTTTGACTTGGACGGTCGAGATTTACTTCGAGAGCTTTAGGACTTCAAGGATTAAGGTGATACTGTAGCCAAGATCAATGGTCCTTGTTGGTTTGAGATCTACGGTCCAAAATTATTTCAGGATTTTGGGCTTCGGCTCTATGGGAATTTTCAATGCATAGCTCTTACAATCCTCTGAAGTGTCGAATTCCCGAAGTGATAGATCTGCCTCCACGTATCCTCTAGATTTTGATGGTTGATATTTACTTTGGGATTTTAGGATTGAAAAGTTTGCTTCTTCTTTCTCACACAGTCCTCTGAAGTAAGTCTTCTGAAGTGAAAGATCTGTCTACGTGTGTCCTCTACCTTCAATGGCTCAAATTTACTTCGGGATTTTCGCTCCCTTCCTAGTCGTTAATCATTTTTTGACTTTTAAATCCTAACCATCTGAGAGTCGTTGATCTGAACTCATTATGGGATCTCCACCATTGAAAATCAAACCTATTTGCTAGTGATACAAGCTTGAAATGGACTGCTCTGAATGCTGCTCTTTGTGCTCAAGGATGATATCTGCACAGACAACGGACTTGGTCATCCTGCAACCTTTTGACAACTATATGTGATAACATGGGCCACCAAAAAATTTTCAGATTTCTCCATGGCCATTTTCTTAGAGTAAGCATCCCACTAGTCTTTAACATGGGGAACAACCTTAAGGAGTGCAAAAGTGATATTTTCCCTATCAGAAAAATTGTGTACCAATCAATATCCTTCGAACAGATTCAACCATTTATCTACAACATCTGCATATAGGAGTCCTTCAAATAATGGAATATCAAAATTTACTTGTACCTTGAAGGGGTTTGCATGGCCGCTTGATGAAGATGCTTCTCCTGTGGGAAATCGTCAAAGGATTTGTGCGAATTTGTCCATCAATTCATTCCTTTGTCACTTGAGGGATTCCTCGAGCAACATTTTAATAGGATCTCCTGTTCCATCTTCTTTCTTTTCATCTCCCATGGGTTGTTGTTAGGCTCAGTGTGGCTGATCTGGTAATGGTCCAATTGGTTCGAGTCCCAACTTATTGTACCTAGACCTTGTCAGGGACATGCACGAAGAAAAATAAATGAAGAGTAGATCACTCTGATACCACTGATCTGGATTTAGGAGTAAACATAGAGATAGGAATAATAACACAAATATCCACTGAACAATATCTTCTATTAAATAATGAAATAGGGTGAAACTGTAAAACTACAGAACTGAAACTTGCTCAAATGGTGGTAGTTATCTCTGAGAAGAGATGTGGCCGCTACGTGCATCTGTTTGAGAAGACTCAATTACGATGAGGTTTCAGAGGCCCTTTTCATATTACTCATGAATTCCAAAACCCTAGACATCCAAAAACCTAACCCTATAAGGTGAAACGCCAAAAGTCATGTGGGCCCTATGGGTAAGTTGGTGTAATTTGGTACCTCAACTTCCTATGGTCGTAAATTTTTCATACAATCTTCATTTTAGGCATGTGATAGCCCATTGAAAAGGTATTTCAGAGAACTACACATTCCTATGAAGAGCCAAAAAAACAATGTTTAGGGCCCCAAAATATCCCTAAAAGTACAACAAGATGTGCTGACATGAAAACATACAAAATAAGCGAGTTGGATTAGGTGAGAAGCCACCCGTATCCCCCTCAAGAATTTGTGAGACTTCGGACTGCCCTAGAAGTGTAGAATTCACAATTATAAAGCAGTACAAAAGGACGTCCTGAACAAAAACGAACAAAAGGAGCCAGTTGGAATAGGTGGGTGGCCACCAATATCCACCTGGATCAATATATATGCACTATATATTAATAATCATATATTCATGCTTTAAATATATTACTTTATCAACAAATTACATACATAAGCTTATGGTAATTTGTATATAGTATAGTAATATTATATATAATAAGCTATATGCATATAATGTTATGATATATATATTACTGACATATTATAAATCATGATTACAAAGTTTGTTATTTATATGAATCAATACATGAATTAATGAGTTATTGTAACTTGTTTTGCAGGCATGGGGTTCCCGGATATAAAAGGTTATCTTTTTCATCTCGTTTCATTTTAATTACCTTAAAGAGATTTTTCAAGCTATTGAATGTAAGAATGACTTTTTCCACTGCCACGTGTTTGGTGTAGAGCTTCTTCTACTTATCAGAACACTGAACTTCCACGCAAGTATAATACATCCTATCAAAGTTGAGCAAAGAATGACAGTTTATATTCAAAGTTGAGTATAATACCATGCACTTTGAATTCTGAAATTACATACAAACCATCTATCAAAGTTGAGCAAAGAATGACATAGTTTATATTCAAAATTGAGCAAAGAATGACATAGTTTATATTCAAAATTGAGCAAAGAATGACATAGTTTATATATATACACTGGTTAAAGCAAATAGCTTATCGTTTTCTCCTCTAGGAAGTATGATGGCCAACAAATACTTCCTCTTCTTCTTTTTCTCAATTGCATGTCTATGATGATTGATGTACATTCTTGATAGCTCCAAGGGGACTTTCTTGTCCTACAATCTTGACTAGGTTCAAATATTCCATGGAGGAGATTGTTAGGAGTTGTAATTTACCTTAACAAATTAGTTAGTAAAACCGTATGTTGACAGTTACTCAGTTAGTAAAACTGTAAAACTGTTTTGTAACCTTTTATATAACTCTTATGAAGTCAATAATGATAGCATTCAATTCCCAACATTTATGTATTCTCTTTCTATTTATGTTTACTCTTCCATTATTTTTTTTTTCATGGTATCAGAGCATGAGGTTGGGAGTAGAGAATCCAGAGAGTCTGTTGATGCACCCACTCCCAGATCTTGAAGAATACATTGAACGTTGTTTGTTGTGCCTATTGTACCTGCGTACTACGATTGTTGCGTAAGGCTGCATTGACCATAAGCTGTTTAATGTTGTCAGTTGTTAAATCTCTGTTCTCTATTGTTGTTGTATGCATCTCTCTTCCACAATGAAGAATACCACAGAACGTTGTTTTTTTCCTGTTACTGCTAGCCAGTTTGAAGAAGTGCCACAGAGCTGCCACTAGTTCGGAGAAGAGTTGCTTGCCAGTTTGAATAAGTGTCATAGTGCTTCCACTGGTTTGGAGAAGAGCCACTGCCGTATTGGAAGAGGGCTTTGGCTGAGAATTACAGGCTTGGAATTTTTTTTTCCCCATTTACATTTTTATTTACTCTGGATTTTGTTGAAGAGTATTTATAAAATTTGGTGTTTTGAAATCTGAAAATTCACTTGGAGTTATATATATATAAAAAAGTTTTTTGGCTAATATTTTGGAATTAGAAATATGTCTAGTTCTTGGTCAATTCAAGCACCAACTCTAGTTGGTTCCAATTATGATTTTTGGAGTGAGAAGGTGAAATCCATTTTACAAGGTCAGGGATGTTAGGATTGTGTTGAAACAGGGTTCATAGAACCTGATGCAAATGTTGTTGCAGTTATGACTACTGTTCAAAGAAAAACATTAGAAGAACTTAAGAAAAAAGAAGGAAAAACCAAATCATATATTTTAGTTTCATTAGATGATTCTATATTTCCTAAAATTATTGGTGCCAAGACTGCTAAAGAAGCATGGGATATTCTTAAATTAGCTTATAAGGGTAATGATAAAGTGAAAACTATAAGACTTCAAACTCTTAGAACTCAATTTGAAACCCTCAAGATGAGTGAATCAGAAAGTGTTGATTAGTTTATGACTAAAGTGATGGGTATTATTAATCAACTTAGTATTAATGGAGAAAAAGAATTCACAAACCAAAGAGTAGTTGAAAAAGTTCTTAGAAGTTTACCTAAGAAATTTGAAATGGTAGTTATTGCTCTTCTTGAGTCGAAAGATCTAACTAATTTTTCTATAGAAGAATTGACTGGTTCATTGTTATCTCATGAAGCAAGGATGACCTTGGATCTTGGTACTTTAGAACATGCATTTTAGACTAAAGTTTCCATGGATAGAGGCAAAGGCAGAGGTTTTCATGGACATGGTTGAGGACATGGTAGAGGATGTTCTCAAACAAGAGATAAACCTGAACAAACAAAAGACCAGTCAGAGCAGTCAAGATCGTCTTCACAAGATCGTGGTCAGAGATGGACAAGTAATTTAGTAATCCAATATCGTTATTGTAAAAAGTTGGGTCATCATATATCTGAATGTCGTAAGTTGCAGTTTAGAAATAAAGTTAATGTCACAGAAAGTGAAACATCTGATACTTTGTTTCTTTCATGTCAAGTATCTCAACAAATTCTTGACAAAGATGTTTGGTTGTTAGATAGTGGATGTAGCAATCATATGACTGGTCACAATGATTTACATTCTAATCTTGATACATCTCTTATTACTACAATTAGTTTGGGTGATGATCATTCAATCAAAGCACCAGGAAAAGGTGTTGTGCCAGTTTTAACAAAGCAGGGTGAAGTGAAAAATATTCCTGATCTTTACTATGTACCAAATATCAAACACAATTTGTTGAGTGTAGGGAAATTAATGGCGCATGGTTATGATGTCAATTTCCACAACAACATTTGCACAATTCTTAATCAAACTAAAAGACTTGTTTCAAACATGCCTATGACAAAGAACATATTGTTTCCCTTAGAAATGAGAAGTGGGAAGATGTATGCATGTAAAATTTCTAATGTGACTGAAACTGAGTTATGGCATTATTGTTATGGTCATTTACCAGTCAAAAGTATGATTTTGTTACAAAGACAGTCTATGGTGACAGGATTGCCTCCTTCATTTAATGAGATTCCTTCTTGTGAAAGTTGCATAGTAGGAAAACACTAGTGAGATAGTTTTCCATCATCCTCTTATAGAGCCAAAGAGTGATTAGAGTTAGTTCACACAGACTTATGTGGACCTATGCAAAATCAGTCGATTGGTGGAAGTTTTTATTTTCTGACATTTATTGATGATTGTAGCAGGAAAGTTTGGGTTTATTTTCTAAAACAAAAATCTGAGACTTTCACTCGATTCAAAGAATTCAAGGATGAAGCAGAGAAACAAAGTGGTAGATTTGTCAAAGTTTTGAGATCTGATGGAGGAGGTGAATATGACTTAAGAGATTTTGTTCATTTTTGTAAACATCATGGTATTAAAAAGCAAATGACTACCAAATATACTCCACAACAAAATGGAGTGGCAGAAAGAAAGAATAGGACCATCATGAACATGGCCAGGAGTTTACTTACAGTAAGAAAAATGTCCAAAGATTATTGGGCTGAAGCAGTTTCATGTTCAATTTACATACTTAACAAATCACCAACTTCTAGTGTTCAAGGTAAAGTACCTGAAGAAAAATGGAGTGGATCTAAGGTAAATGTTTCTCATTTCAAAATTTTTGGTTGTGTTGCTTTTGCTCATGTTCCTGAAGAGATAAGAAAGAAGCTTGATGATAGAAATGAGAAGTACATTTTTATTGGCTATAATGAACAGTCGAAAGCATACAGATTATACAATTCTATTACTAAGAAATTTCTAGTAAGTAGAGATGTTAAGTTTATGGAAGATAAATCATGGGATGAAATGGAAAACAATACTTCTCCTTCTCTTGAGTTAGATGAAGCACCTACAAAGAAAGATGAAAATCAAGAATCAATAACACATCTTCCAAGATTGTAAGTTCAAAATGAAAGTAGTTCTTCGTCTCATAATGATTCTTCATCTCAGAGTGATTCATCTTCATCTCATAGTGATTCAGATTCTGATCATAATCATCAAAGAATGAGAAGTTTGCATGATATATATGACCAAGATGATCATGTAGTACAGTTTGCATTTTTCTCATCTCAACCTACTTGTTTTGATGAAGCTGCAAAGCAAAAAGTATGGGTAGATGCAATGAATAATGAAATAGAATCTATTGAAAGAAACAATACATGGGATTTAGTTGATCTGCTTGCAGATAAAAATGTCATAAGTGTCAAATGGATTTATAAAACTAAATTGAATGAAAAAGGTGAGATTGAGAAACACAAAGAAAGGTTAGTTGCCAGAGGTTTTTCACAACAACTTGACATTGATTATGGTGAAACTTTTGCACCTGTAGCAAGATTCGATATTGTTCGATTTTTTTTGGCCATTGCAGCACAAAATAAGTGGACTATTTATCAAATGGATGTTAAGTCTGCCTTCTTGAAAGGAGTATTAAATGAAGAAGTGTATGTTCATCAACCACCTAGATTTGAAGTTAAAACACAAGAGCATCGACTATACAAATTAAAGAAAGACTTGTATGGTTTGAAGCAAGCTACTCGAGCTTGGTATAGTAGAATTGATCATTATTTACTCAAAGATGGTTTCAGTAGGAGCAAAAATGAACCTACTTTGTATATCAAGGTAGATCAACGGGGTAATATTCTCATCCTATGTCTTTATGTTGAGGAAATGATCTACACAGGAAGCATGATGTTAGATGCATTTAGATCAGCCATGAAAAATGAGTTTGAAATGATAGATCTTGGATTAATGAAGTATTTCTTAGGTATTGAAGTAGACCAATCTAATCATGGTATATTTATTAGTCAACAAAAATACGCTGCTGATGTTTTAAAAAAAATTAAGATGGAAAAGTGTAAGCTTGCTGACACTCCTATTGCTCTTGGCACTAAATTAAGCAAGGAAGATTTGGGATCAGTAATAAGTTCCACATTGTATAAACAACTTGTTGGTTGTCTTATGTATCTTACTACTACAAGACCTGACATAACATATGCAACAAGTTACGTTTCCAGGTTTATGGAATCTCCTAAGTATTCTCATTGGAAAGTTGGTAAGAGAATCTTAAGATACATTGCAGGTACAACCACTTATGGTTTGTGGTACACAACTTCAGTAGATAGTATGCTTACAGGTTATACTGATAGTGATTATGCAGGAAGTATTGACGACAGAAAAAGCACTTCAGGCTATGTTTTTATTTTTGGAAAGAATTTGATTTCATGGGCATCTAAGAAGCAACACATAGTTTCTATCTCTTCTGCAGAAGAAGAATATGTAGCGGCAACAACAACAACATGTCATGCAGTTTGGCTTAAAAGGATCTTGATGGATTTTGGATATACGACCAAAGAACCTATTTTGATTTTTTGTGACAATAACTCTGCCATTTCCTTGTTGAAGAATAATGTGTTTCATCAGAAAATAAAACACATTGATACTTGATTTCACTTCATTCGTGAACTCGTAAAAAATGGTGACATTTTTCTCAAATTTTGTGGTTCTAAAGCTCAACTAGCTGATATCTTCACTAAACCTTTGGGAAGAGATGTTTTTCAATTTCAACATCAAAGTTTAGACATTATTAATAATGTAATCCTCCAAATTAAGAGGGAGTGTTAGGAGTTGTAATTTACCTTAACAAATTAGTTAGTAAAACCATCTGTTGAAAGTTACTCAGTTACTCTCGTTTCTGAAACTGTAAAACTGTTTTGTAACCTTTTATATAACTCTTATGAAGTCAATAATGATAGCATTCAATTTCCAACATTTATGTATTCTCTTTCTATTTCTGTTTACTCTTCCATTATTTATGTTTTCAGAGATGTCCAACTTCAGGCTACGGTTTTTTCTTTTCAGGGGGGGAAGAAACTAAATGATGAACAATGGAGGATTCATATGTTGCCTTATCAATTCCTTTTATTGATTGCATTTTCCAATCTCTGATATCAGTATTACAATCAAAGAACCGGGTCAAGGATATCCCGCGGAGATTCCAAAAAATGTCAACTTCTAATCAAGGCAAGATTAGCATGAAGATAGATCGTTTGATTTTAATTCCATCTACTCCTCAAGCTTTAAACACATGTAAGAATGGAGAACACTAATTCTACCAGAAAAAAGAGCATTTAGGGTTCAAAACCTTAATTATTCATATCGCACGAGGCCTATAAGCTAGAGGATGTTGCGGTGATTCTGAGTTTGAGGTGGATTTTGAGTTACTGGTAGGGTTTCCTCCTGTTATTGGTAGGGTTTCCTCCTATTATTGAACCATATACTCATTTGTATAATTTGCTTGTTGTCACCCATAGCTCTTTATATAGTCATCTAGTTGAGCTTCAGGTCAAGCCCTAGTTTTCTTCTTTGTGGTGGTTTTGTGTGCTCTATGGTCAAGAATTTGTGCTACAAAATCTCGTGTTTGTTGGATATAATATTTTGAGTACCCAACAGCCCGACATATTTGGCCAAAAATGATATCCCTGCAAACAATATTGCACACTCTCCTTGCAGTGCCTTTATTTCAGTAATGGCCATTTCAATGGTCTTGGAATTAAGATCAACATTGCTTGCAAGCCCAGATGCCAGAACATGCCCCCAGAGATTGCTTAATTTTCTAGGCAACACAGATGCCAGAAGTGATAAATTGTGAAGCAAGAAATGCAGAGAGAAAGAATAGAGCAGAAATAGTATTCAATATATTGAGAATGTAAGGAGAAACTACAATGAGAAAAGTTAATGAAGAAGTTATGTGCAAAGGGAAATAGCTAAGCTAAATAGGCTCAAGAAAATCAAGAAAAGAAAGTACATATTGCCAGGACAACTGGCAGTGTACAGTTAGACTATTGAGGTTACATTATATTTAACACTCCCTCTTAAACTCAACAGTTACAAACATCAGCACTGATTATGCCCAAGTGTTGTCTCTGAAAATCAAAAATAGATTTTCCTAGTGGCTTTGTGAAGATATCTGCAAGCTGATCTCGAGAACCACATAATTGAAGTGCAATATCACCATTATTGACTAGCTCGCGGATGAAGTGAAAGCGAGTGTCAATGTGTTTGTTTTTCTTGTGAAACACATGATTTTTGGATAGAGAAATTGCTGAGGTATTGTCATAGAAGACAATATTTGGATCCTTTTCTGTATGTGACATATCTTTCAATATTCTTCTCAGCCACAATGCTTGACAAGAAGATGAAGTAGAAATGACATACTCTGCCTCTGCAGAAGATATTGATACAATTGGTTGTTTCTTTTATGCCCATGAGATCAGGTTTGTGCCCAGGTGAAAAGAATGTCCTGAGGTGCTTTTCCTGTCATCTAGGCTACCTGAAAAATCACTATCTGTGTAACCAGATAGTTGATTATTATCAGATTTAGTGTACCATAAGACAAAATCGAGAGTTCCTGCAATATATCTCAGAATCCGTTTCACCATTTTCTAGTGAGAATATTTGGGGGATTCCATGAATCTAGAAACAAGGCTGGCTGCATTCATAATAGCAGGCCTAGTTGTTGTAAGATACAACAAACTGCCTACTAAAATTTTGTACAGGGTAGGGTCCACTATAGGGCCTTCATCTTTCTTTCTCAATTTTGTGCCTAGGGGTATAGGGGTTTCTGCTAGATTGCATTCTTCCATGCAAAATCTTTTGATAATGTCTGTTGCATACTTTTTCTGACAGACAAAAATGCCTTTGGTTGATTGATCAACCTCAATCCCCAAAAAATATTTCATGATGCCAAGATCTGTCATCTCAAACTCAGATTGCATGGCATGCTTAAAATTGGTTAATTCAAGATTTACAGTATATATCATGTCATCAACGTATAAACATACAATCAAAATTTTACCATGCTGATCAGTTTTGGTGTAGAGAGTTGGCTCATTTTGACTTCTGCTAAAACCAGTTTTGATCAGATAAGTGTCAATTCTGTTGTACCAAGCTCTTGGAGCTTGCTTTAAGCCATACAAGGATTTCTTTAGCCGATATACTTTGGCTGGCTACTCTTGGACTTCAAATCCAGGTGGCTGATCAACATAAACTTCTTCTTCTAAGAAACCATTTAGGAAGGCTGACTTGACATCCATCTGGTATACTTGCCATTTATGTTGGGTTGTTATGGCCAATAGAGTTCTGATAGTGTCTAACCTTGCTACTGGAGAAAAAGTTTCACCATATTCAGTACCAGGTTGTTGTGAGAATCCTTTGGCAACAAGTCTTGCCTTTTGTTTTTTGATCTACCCTTTTTCATTGAGTTTAGTTTTGTAAACCCACTTGACACCAATACTTTTATTGTAACTTGGCAAATCAACAAGATCCCATGCCTTTTTCTTCTCAATGGAGTCAATTTCTTGGTTCATGTCTTGAACCCAATGTGGCTCCTTAGCAGCTTCCTTAAAAGATGTAGGTTGACATGACATTAAAGAAAAAAGGTTGTGATGTTCAAAGTCATCCAACTGCTGATGGATTTCTCTCAAACTTCGAGTTCTCTGATTTTGAATTTCAGAGGATAAGTCTCTACTGGAAGTTGAGTTATCCTGAGAATTTTAAGATCATCCTTGTACCTGAATCTTGGAAGAACAAGTAGAGGTATTTGTTGTCCTGAATTTTTTGTGTTTTCAAAACTTGGCAGCAATGGATTTTGACTATCCAGTTGCTGATTTTCTAATTCATTCCAAAACTAATTTTCCAAAATTTTTACATCTCTACTGAGAATTAGTTTCGATTGTAAAGCCTGTAGGATTTAGATGTTTCACTATATCCAGTAAAGATACATTTCTCACTTCCATTGTCCAGTTTATTCGTTAATTCATAAGGTATGTGAGCGTATGCTATGCATCTGAATGTCCTTAGATGTGAAACATTTAGCTTTGTCCCACTCCATGCTTCTTGAGGGACTTTCATATTTAGACTTGTGGTTAGAGATCTGTTCAAGAGATAAACTGAGCATGCTATTGCTTCAGCCCAAAAAATATTTGACAAACTTTTCTCTTTGATAAGTGTTCTTGCCATATTCATTATTGTCTAATTTTTCCTTTCAGCCATTCCATTCTGTTGTGGAGTATACCTGGTTGTTGTTTGCATGATAATGCCTTGTGACTTGAAGAAATTTGCAAATTCATTGGATTTGTATTCTCCTCCTCCATCAGACTTGAGTGCTTTTATATATTTGCCACTCTGTTTTTCAGCTTCTGCTTTAAATTCCTTGAATTTTGAAAGAGTTTCAGACTTGTGTCTGAGAAAATAGATCCAGATTTTCCTGCTAAAATCATCAATAAACGTTAGAAAGTAAAATCTACCACTTATTGAATCTATTTGCATTGGTCCACATAGGTCAGTGTGAACTAGTTCGAGATGTTTTTTGGCTTGATTGGATGACTATGGAAAACTAGTTCTCTTATGTTTTCCAAGTATGCAAGACTCACATGGGGAATTTTGTTCTTTGAAGATGGGAAGACCTTTGACCATGGAGTGCTTCTGAAGAAGACTTAGACTCTTAAAGGGTAGATGTCCAAATATTGTATGCCAAACCATTGTTTCATTCACGGTGGATGCACTTTGTGCATATGGTCGAATCATATTTGCAGTTCTGAGTGTAAGGGGAAACATCCTATTCTGAGTCATGTGGATTTCAGAAATCAATTTTCTTCTTGGGATTTTGTCATATATCTTGCAAGATGCTCCCTCAAAGAGTACCTTATAGCCATGTTGAATGAGTTGTCCTACACTTAGCAGATTATGTTTCAGATCTGGAACATGATAAACATTGTTTATGTCTTTCTTTTCATTTTGTTTAGTAAGAATAGGTACAGTTCCTTTGTCTTGAACTTTGACTAAGGAATCATTTCCATGTGTAATATCAGATGAGATTGAAGAATCAATGCATGAAAGTAAATCTTTGTTACCTGTCATGTGATTGTTGCATCTACTATCGAGCACCCAAATATATTTAGGTTGTTCTTCAGTCTTTTGGCATGAGAGAAACATAGCTTTTGACGTTTCTCTCATATGATTTGACACATGTGCTCTGTCTGAGAGTTGATCTGCTTGCTTCTTCCTACATTCAGATTCATAGTGCCCATACTTTTTGCAGTAATAGAATTGTATGCTTGATTTGTCATTTGATCTTCTCCCTCTGCCTCTTTGAGGCTGAAAATTCTAATTCTGGTGTTGTTGTCTGTGACCTTGGAAATTTTGATGTTGGGTCTGTTGTTTGTTACCTCCATTCAAGTGTTGGTCACTTGTAGTACTCCCTCGTCCTTGGTGACCTCTCCCTCTGCTAAAGGAGAATTGAGTTTTGAAGGCATTGGTGATTGACTCATCTGTGAGATGCAGTCTAGTCTCATGTGTCACCAGGGAACCAATCAGTTCATCTGTTGAAAAATGTGACAAGTCCTTGGATTCAAGGATTGCTGTAACAACCATTTCAAATTTCTTTGGTAAAATTCTGAGGACTTTCTCAATAATGCATTTATCAGTGATGGCTTCACCAGTCAATCTGATCTGGTTCACGATTCCCGTGACTCTGGTCATGAAATGATCCACATTTTCAGACTCTGTCATTCTTAAAGTCTCGAATTGTGTCCTCAACGTCTACAGTTTGACTGTTCTGACGATGTCATTGCCTTGGTAGGATGATTTAAGGATGTCCCAGGCTTGGTTTGAAGTACTAACGCCTCTGATTTTTGAGAAAATCAAATCATCCACAGAATTTTGAATCTAGAATTTATCTTTATTTTCTTTGATCCTCTCAGTTGCCTGAGCAATTCTCTATTGGTTTCTCATGGCGGAAAGGTCTGCTGGATATGGTTCCACATATCCAAGATCCACTGGATCCCAACAATCTTGTGCTTATAAGAATGATCTCATTCGAAGAGACCAGAACTCATAGATCTTTCCAAGAAGAATCAGACCCTGAGTTGGTCCTAAATTGCTAGACATCGCCATGTTTTAAAGAATTTAACAAAACAAAAAAAAATTGTTAGAATTTTTTTTATTTACCTGTTTCCCATGTGTAAAACCAGGTCTGCTAATTTCTTGTAGGGACTTTGGAACTCTGCGATTCAAGATTTCACGAGTTTTGGCTTCGGGATTCTGACTTTGGGACTTCGTTATATGAGTCCTCCGAACTCTTGTCTCTCCAACTTCTGATCGCTGAAATGTCGAAGAGAGCTTAACAACCTTGGATTGACCCTTAGACTCAGTTCAATGTGACCACTGCTCATAAGACCAGAGTCTTTTCTCGGGGTTTCGCGACTCAAGCGCCCGATCTCCTGTCCTCTTGACCCCCAAAATACTGATATGTGGAATGACGAAATGGCAAAGTGTCCTTCTCCTTTCAGAAAATCTCTCGAAATCCTCGATTTCTACCTTGCGTCTCCTCAAGATGGATGGTCCTCCTTCATTTCACGATTTCGCGACTTGCAACCCCCGGTAAGACAAATCCTTTGTCAACTTGAAACCTCGGTAGCCGAAACACTGACGGTTTCCTTGATCTTCGCCACGTGTCCCAACGAATGGACGGTTGTGATCTTTTTGGGATTTCGGGACTTTCACCGTGGAGTGTCTCGACCTTCGTCAACAAGACCTCTGATATCCCGAACTCCGAAATGCCGAAATTTTGATGGCGCTTGGATCTACTGCCACGTTTCCTCGATGGATGGTTGAGATGATTTTGGGATTTTGCGTATCGGGGTTTGGAGTGCAGTCTCCTTTGCTCGTCCAACTCCCGATTCCCAATTTTGCGATAGTGTTAGATTAACGACTCATGATCTTTCTCAATCCAATGGTGTAGAATGACTCGGGATTTCGCGATTCACGAATTCTCACAGCAGGTCTTCTGACCTTTACGCCCTGCGAGTCAGCGAAATGCTGAGATCTCACCACATGTCCTCCTTGATGGACGGTCCTAACGATTTCGTGACTTCGCAAGTCAAAATTTCTCCTATGCGCTCGAGAGGACTAATCCTTGTGCACTTTCTCACGGATCCGATGGTTGTCGGTCATCTGCGTGAAATCGGATGGTTGAAATTCTTTCGCCTTTTCTGCGCTCTCCTCGTCACTTCTGAACAGAATTTTTGCCTCCGATCTGTTCACAAGACGGATCTTATGGCTGCAACAGCTCGTTCTTGACTGCTTTCGCAAGTTCTTTGTTGTTCTTGCAAAGAGTTTCTCTTGAGGAAAGAAATTCATGAATCTTTCAAAGATTTGAAAGAATTTCACGAGTTCTTTGAGGCTTTACTGTTCTTTGCTGCAATCTTTGACAGAGGAGATATATTTCCCAAAATTCTTTAAACGATTATGCCTCATGCAACAATCTTTCACAAATTTGAACAAATTTCTTTGAGTTCTTCAAATGTTCCTGCCTCCTGCAGCTCTTTTTCGTGAAACTTTGATGGATATCAAATTGTTCACGATTCTTTAGAGTTTCTCCTTCTGCAGTCTCTGCTTGCTCGATCTTTTGAGCATATAGCGCGCTCTGCTTCCTCGTGTGAGCTTCCTACGAGGATCTTTTGAGAGTATTACGGACAACTCTCCAAGCCTTGTGAAAAGTTTGTGTCGCGTGCTCTCATGATCCATGTAAGCTCTGCGTTGTGAGGATCATGTTGCTCTTCAACTTGTGTGAAGAGGCTTACTGCTGAAGCTCTGATACCATGATAAATTGTGAAGCAAGAAATGCAGAGAGAAAGAATTGAGCAGAAATAGTATTCAGTATATTGAGAATGTAAGGAGAAAGTATAATGAGAAGAGTTAATGAAGAAGTTATGTGCAAAGGAAAATAGCTGAGCTAAATAGACTCAAGCAAATCAAGAAAAAAAGGTGCAGCTGGCCAAGATCGCTGGCAGTGTAAGTCAAACTATGGAAGTTACATTATATTTAACAAGAAGGCTCATAAAAAAATGCTATGTCACTTCAACCTCTTTCCAAGATGATATTTCATTGTTGTTACTCACAAATGAAAGACAGAAGAAATAAGGACAGAGGAGCATTAAATATGATGAAGTCGCCTTTAAGCAGCCATATCGCAACTTCAAGGTATAATGATCACCCTGACATATCAAACAAACAAGGACGAAGTTCTTCTTCACTCCGATCCACATACACATAAGGTTGTGCAGTATATATATGAGCGCCAGATCCATATCAACAAGATTTGAGTTTTGTCAAAATGAATATAATATATTCCAGTAAGAGTTTAGTTAGTAAGAGTTTAGTTTCGAGTATAAAGATAAGATAATTTTGGTTATTCGATGCATGGAGATAGCATTCGACTTCCTTAACTACAACTGAAAGCTATCCCTTGGGTCAACATTTGTTGCGAATAATCAGTATAAGCCATGAAAGTAAGCATGTAGGCCCTTAATATTGTTCAGAAGCTTATTCTACCATTTGTTATCTGTCAATTCCAGAAAGATTATATGATGGGAGAAACCGCCATTCACCATTTCATTTTTCGGAATTGCATATACACTTGTTTATTTATTATTATTTTTTTTGATAAAAGAAAATTCAAATTTACCACCTAGAATTACAAAAGTTTCTTTGTCCGGAATTTTTTTTGATAATATATGACAAGTGTCACTTTAAGTAAATGTAAGAATTAGTTTATTATGTTGTTGGCAAAGTAAATTCCCACAAAATGAACATTTGGAATAATTATAATATTTTCAGTTGGGGAGTTAGTTACGTGAAGTAATTGAAACCAGCATTGAAAAAATTTAAAAGGGTAGCCCAACAAGCATTGAAAAAAGTTTCAAAGGGCAGCGCTGGGTGATTTGATAGGATTCGGGCTGAATCTATAAAAAATTATGAAGACTTGTAATAGTTTTCTTTGCAGTATTTTTATATGACTAGAGTATTCTTCTTTTATTATCTTCTATACTATTTTTATATGACTAGAGTATTCTTCTTTTATTATCTTCTATACTATTTTTATATGGCTAGAGTATTCTTCTTTTATTATCTTCTACGAAGTTATTTTTATGCATGTTTTACATGTTTAATATTATTAATCTATTTTTCTTTTTAATTCTCATTATTCTGATTATATCTACTTAAATTCATGGTTGATGGAGGGTTGAATTTTATAATATGTATTTCATTGATGATGAGTTGATGATGTTGGTATTAGACAATCCATATTGTAAAATTCAACCCTCTAAATAGTTTCAAAAAAGTTTGTTTGGTAAAATTCAACCCTCTAAATAGTTTCAAAAAAGTTTGTTTGGATTAATATTAGACAATGTCATTATATAAATGCTATTCCATTGTATTACTTCTAAACCAATTGATATTTTTTTTAGTTATGTAAATAACATACATTTATCAAAAAATTGTTTGAAACTCATTTTTGGATTTATTAGTAATATTATTGGTTCCAACAACTTAAAAAATAAATCCAGTATGTGTTTCGTTTTTGGTATTAAACTTTCATCATATTTATAATTATTTTCTCTAAATAATTATTGCTTATAATTTTTCCTCCAATATATACAAATACCTATTTAAATTAATTGTCATAAAAATACAAATCTCAATCTATCCGAAAAATAGTTTTATTTTACAAACTTTTTACTCGTTGTTTTCTATATATCTTTGCTCATGTTGCTAGTTTTTCTTTTTTTGCAATGCTCTTTATCCCTATGATTTTAAGATGTAAAATTTTTGTTTATTTCATTTTATAAATTCTCTCATTAAATGTGTTCATTTTGTTATTTGAAAACTTTTTCATATGACAAATTCTTTATAGAGTGGGCGTATGGTTAATATTGTGTGTTTACTCTTAGGTACTAAATTCCTCAAAGGTACGGTATGCACATTTCTTAAAACATCACACAAAGGAGATCTCTTCTTCCACAAAAAGTTATGTCTCATACATTAATTTGGTGTTTGGATATGACATAACTTTAATATTAGATTAATATTATTTTATTGTTATACTGTTAACACTCAATAATTTCTTTGGGCTACATCAAAGAAAGGCCAAGGTAACCTACAAACCAACTTTAGATTCTATTTTGAACTTTACAACCAGAGATGGCTCTCTCATATGTCTAATGACTCCTAATAACTCAAATATTTCATCAATAAATGCATAGAGGTCAGACTGTACAATAGGACAAGTTTATTTAAATGACATAAACAAATGACTCAGTTAAAAATCATTGTGTGTTACAAGAGAAAAACACATGAAGCAACTCATAGCAGGCTAGGGATGAATTTGAAGTTAACTTAGAAGAAATATAGTTTGTCTAAATGACGCGAATCTAGAGCACTACGCTGTGAATTGTAGATTAGAAATCGCGTTCCGATTTAGACAGAGATTTCATATATGAATATAAAGAGCACATGAAAGCACATACATAAGTAAAGAATACAATACATCAGACTCTGAAAGTTAGAATATTTTCATGAGACTGCCAAATCATAATCATAACTAAAATATTCTTTACAATCATTTATCATGATCAAAATTTGATCATATGGTTGTGATAAGTCATCATGTGAATTTTTGGACACTCTGTTACCCCTGCACACCAATTATGCTATGCAATATTAACCTACAACAAAAAATGCAACAGATTGCACAACAAACTTGGAAAATGGGTGTTAAAGATGACATCATATCTCACTAATAAAAAACTATTTTTCGAAACTAAGAGAGGTTTTTATATTTAATATCGTTATAAAGAAAAATATGTCTCTGTTTCTTGAAATTATTCCTGATATGCTCAGAATACTGTCGCAAAAAAATTTCTTGGACAGGAAATCATGAAAACTGAAACATAGGGACCAAATATTCCTTTGAATCTCCCAATCCGTGACACATTTTTCAAATATGAGAGATTTTTTTATTATTTGGTTTGTCCTCGACAAAAAATTCTCAGGGATTTTCAAAATTCCTCTCCAGTTGGTCATACATTGATCTTGAAGTTGACCACTAAACAAGTCATTTGCGTAGCGTGACCTCCTGTGCGCAGGAAAATCCTCTGTGTGAAGGAATTCTCTGTGCAAAAGCATCCTATATGCAACATCATATTTTGCGCGAAAGAATCCTTTGCACGATGAAATCAATAGCATGATGACATCCTCTACGCGACAACATCCTATGCAGGACAACATTGACTGCATGACGAAATGCAATGTGTGATGAAATACACTGGGCAACGAAATCCACTACGTGACAACATCCCATACGTGACGAAATCCACTGCACGATGATGGCCTCTACGTGACAACATCCTATGTGCGACAACATCCACTGCATGACGAAATACACTGTGCAATGAATCCACTACACGATAGCCCACTACATGACGAAATACACTGAGCGATGAAATCTACTGCGTAATGAAATACATTGCATGATGAAATACACTACGCAAAGAAATACACTGCGCCATGAAATCCATTGCGTGATAGCCCACTGTGCGAAAAAATCCACTACACGACAAAATCCACTACGCAAAAGAATCCTTTGCGCGATGAGGTGCTCTGTGCAACACGTAGAAAATTTTGTAGCGCGTAGTTGCAAATGGAAATGGAGATAATAAATGATAATCTTCCTTTTGAAACTTACCCTTAGAGATGTTAGATGATGCGAGGAATAAAATCAATATGAGTGCTAAGAGGCATGACTTTGCAAATTCTTGACAAACCTCTAACCTTAGCTATGAAAATTATGGTGCTAACAATACCCATCGTTATGAACTTTGTTATTGTCAAATTTGTTACAAAATAATCATAAAAACAAAGAAAACATGTGTTTGTTTTCACTTGATTGGTCACCTTGTTTCACCTTAGGTATTTAGACATAATATATATTCAAAAGATTAAAATAGAAAATCCATGTAATAAATTGTTATAAACCTTATGAAGATAGGAAACAACATTTTTGGGAATTTTGTTTTTCATTGGGAGATATGTCTTGTTTGCTAAAATGGGTAACAATATAATTTTTTTACTGTAAAAAAAAATGTTGTCAAATGATGACTTGCATACACATTCTAGTTAAGTGGTTCATGAATTGCTTTATTTGATTCTTTACATATACATGTTTTATTGTAAAAAAAATTTTAAATAATGATATATATATATATATATATATATATATATATATATATATATATATATATATATATATATAATGAAACAATCAAGTATATAATTTTATTATTTATAATTTTAGTCTTTTTTTATGTTATCATGGAATTTATAAAAAATTTCCATCATTCTTATTTTCATATTAATTTCGATATGCATTGGAAGGTATTTAAATTTACTATGTAATCCCATTCTGAGGTCAATGGGGTTATCGTTATTGTGGCTTAAAAATGTTAAAAAAATGTCAAAAAAAATCCAATGTATTTTTCTATAATACTAGTTTATATTTGAATAAATAAAAAACATTTATATTTTTTATAATTATAAAAAATATATCAATGAAAAAATGGTCCCAACTATTATAAACTTGTTTCACAATTGAAGAATAAACTATTGTTCAATGTTTTTCTAAAATTCTCATTTTTAACTTATGATAAGTATAGAAATATTCATCATTTGTCACTTGCCTTTAATATTTACTGAATTGTTTTTCACTAACTTGCTTCTTAACTATGATAATAACTAGAATCTTCAATTAAAACATGCATTATGGAGGTTCTTTATGTATTGAATTATTTTCTCTTTGAGGGAGGAACTTGTCTATGGTAAGTTGACCAATTTGCAAACTAATTTGAATACTTGTAAGTTGATGTTCCTATTAGATATATATATATATATATATATGATCATATTTTTATTAGAGTTAGATTTCAACTTTGTTATTGATAGTTCACACAGTATATGGTTGGTTTTTTGGTAAGGAGTTGATTTCTTTGAACACTTATAATGTATTGTATTTTTGAAATGAAGAAAACATTACATTTTTATGTAAATTAGTTTTCACATTATTATAAGTGTTAAAATATTTTTTTTCAACAATGATATAATCCATAATAAAGCTTCTCAAGTTAACTAAGGAAAAATCAAATGTCTTTATGCTTCTAATCATTGATATGGATTGTCAATGGTCATCATTTTGTTAATTTGGATGTTTACAATTTATTGTTGCTTTCACATTTCAATATGATCATATTTTCACTGAAACTAGCTTTCAATTTCATTTATGATGGAGTTTGTATTGGATAAGAAATTGATAATTTTGATTGTTTATAGTTTAATCTTTCTTTAAGTTAAATATAAAAAACAAACATATTTCTATTAACTTTTGAATAAGAAAAATTGTAATATTTTTTTATTTTTTATTTTGTTTCAATAAATTTTAGGTTGCCTATTTATTTAGTAACAATGGATTTTTTTTTAATAGAAAGTAATAACTAAACATGATTATTACTATTGCTTATATATTTTATTTAAAAAAATTGTTAATTGTTATTGTATATGCAAAAAAAAATTGATGTATATATCATAAATTAAGTTATTTGGTCTTTTACAATATTAATATTAATATTCATGTTGTTAATTGAATACTTATATTTTTATTAAATACAATGTTATACTTTAAGTGTTTTTTTTAATTTATTAAAATGATTAAATATCCTTTGGATATCAAGATAACAATATTTATATATCATTATCTTACTTGAACTTCCATGTTTAATATCAACATAGCAATATTTATATATTGCTATCTTACTTGAACTTCCTTAATTTCATAAATAATTGCAATAGTAATTGAAATGGTAAGCCTTGAATATGTTTAACTTTATCAACATATTACATTAAATACATAAGCCTATGGTAAATTGTATGGTAGTTTGTATATAGTATAGTAATATTATATATATAGATATAGATATAATAAGCTATATGCATATAATGTTATGATATATATATTAATTGATATATTATAAATCATGTTTGTTATTTATATGAATCAATAATGAATTACTGAGTTATTGTAACTTGTTTTGTAGGCATGGGCCTCCCGGATATAAAAGGTTACCTTTTTCATCTCGTTTTATTTTAAGGTAACCTTAAAAAGATTTTTCAAGCTATTGAATGGAAAAGTGCCTTTTGCCACTGCCAGTGTTTGGTGTAGAGCTTCTCGTGCTCATCAGAAAACTTAATTTCCACGCAAGTATAATACATCCTAAATAAATATTATCCATTGAATGACCTAGTTTATATTCAATGTTGAGCAAAGAATGACATAGTTTATATATATACACTGGTTAAAACAAATAGCTTATTGTTTTCTCCCCTCTAGGAAGTATGATCGCCAACAGATACTTCCTCTTCTTCTTTTTCTCAATTGCATGTCTATGATGATTGATATATATTCTCCACAGGTCCAAGGGGACATTCTTGTCCTGCAATCTTGAGTAGGTATTTTTTCATGGGGGAGAAAGAAACTAAATGATGAACAATGGTGGATTCATATCTTGCCTATTCAGTTCCTTTTGCTGATTGCATTTTCCAATCACTGATATGAGTATTATAGTGAAAGAACCGGGCCAAGGATATGCCGCGGAGATTCCAAAAAATGTCAACTTCTAATCAAGGCAAGATTAGCATGAAGATAGATCGTTTAGTTTTAATTCCATCTATGCTTGAAGCTTTAAACACATGTAAGAATGGAGAACGCTACTTTTACCTGAACAAAGAGCATTTAGGGTTCAAAACCCTAATTATTCATATCGCACGAGGCCTATAAGCTAGAGGAATTTGCGGTGATTCTGAGTTTGAGGTGGATTTTGAGTTACTGGTAGGGTTTCCTCCTGTTATTGAACCATATGCTCATTTGTATAATTTGCTTGTTGTCACCCATAGCTCTTTATATAGTCATCTAATTGAGCTTCAGGTCAAGCCCCAGTTTTTTGCTTTGCGGTGGTTTTGTGTGTTCTTTGGTCGAGAATTTGTGCTACAAAATGTAGTGTTTGTGGGATGTAATATTCTGAGTACCCAACAGCCAGACATATTTGGCCGAAGATGATATCACTGCAAACAATATTGCACACTCTCCTTGCAGTGCCTTTATTTCAGCAATGGCCGTTTCAATGGTCCTGGAATTAAGATCAACATTGCTTGCCAGCCCAAATGCCACAACATGCCTCCAGAGATTGCTTAATTTTCTAGGCCACACAGATGTCAGAAGGTTCATAAAAAATGCTATGTCACTTCAACCTCTTTCCAAGACTATATTTCATTGTTGTTACTCACAAATGAAAGACAGAAGAAATAAGGACAGAGGAGCATTAAATATGATGAAGTCGCCATTAAGCAGCCATATCGCAACTTCAAGATATAATGATCACCCTGACATATCAAACAAACAAGGACGAAGTTTTTCTTCACTCCGATCCACATCCACATAAGGTTGTGCAGTATATATATGAGCGCCAGATCCTTATCAACAAGATTTGAGTTTTGTGAAAATGGATATAATATATTCCAGTAAGAGTTTAGTTTCGAGTATAAAGATAAGATAATTTTGGTTATTCGATGCATGGAGATAGTATTCGACTTCCTGAACTACAACTCAAAGTTGTCAAAATGGATATAATATATTCCAGTAAGAGTTTAGTTTCGACAATAAAGATAATATAATTTTGGTTATTCGATGCATGGAGATAGTATTCGACTTCCTCAACTACAACTCAAAGCTATCCCTTCGGTCAACATTTCTTGCGAATAATCAGTACAAGCCATAAATGTAAGCATGTAGGCCCTTAATATTGTTCTACCATTTTTCATCGCTGTCAATTTCAGAAAGATTGTATGACGGGAGAAACCGCCATTCACCATTTCATTTCTTGGAATTGCATTTACACTCATTTTACTTTTTTTTTTTCGATAAAGCACAACTCAAATTTACCACCTAGAATTACAAAAGTTTGTTTGTCTGGGAAAAAATTGATAATATATGACAAGTGTCACTTTAAATAAATGTAAGAATTAGTTTATTATGTTGTTGGCAAAGTAAATTCCCACAAAATGAACATTTGGAATAATTATAATATTTTTAGTTGGGGAGTTAGTTACTTGAAGTAACTGGGAATAATTATAATATTTTTATTTGGGGAGTTAATTACGTTGAAAGTTACTTCGAAAGGAGTATACCTATTGACAATGGGCAGATTTAATAGGGGTATAGTGTTTCATAAGTTTTCTATGGACAGGATTAAACATGGCTGGAATATTCTTAGTCACAAAAAATAAATGGTTGTGATTTCAATCATTAACTTCCTAGCTATTATAAAGACATCAGTTTATGTGTTTACTTTTTTACATTTACCTAATCATATTTAAAAATTACTTTGATAGCTAATTGATTGCCACCTAAGTGATTAACAGAAATTAAAATACTTACACCAGATAAATGAAGCTCAACCCTTTATTGTTTAATCAATAATAAAATTTAATATATTCTTTTAAGGATTTTTTTCATCTTATCAGCCTGTCTGAATTAATCAATCACAATTAACTGGGAATAATTATAATATTTTTACTTGGAGAGTTAATTAAGTGAAATAACTGAAACCAGCACCGAAAAAATTTAAAAGGGCAGCCCAACAATCATTGAAAAAAGTTTAAAAGGGCATCCGTGATTTGATAGGATTCGGGCTGAGTCTCTAAAAAATTATGAAGACTTACAAGACCTGTAATAGTTTTCTCTGCACTTTATTATCTTTTACACTATTTTTATATGACTAGAGTATTCTTCTTTTATTATCTTCTAGGAAGTTAATTTTGATGCATGTTTTATATGTTTAATATTATTAACCTATTTTTCTTTCTAATTTTTCATTAAGATTCTGATTATATCTACTTAAATTCATGATTGATGGAGTGTTGAATTTTACAATATGTATTCCATTGATGGTGGATTGATGATGTCTGTATTTGACAATCCATATTGTAAAATTCAACCTTCCAAATGGTTTCAAAAAAGTTTGTTTGGATTAATATTAGACTATGTCATTATATAAATGGGAAATTTTTGTATTCCATTGTATTACTTCTAAATCAATGGACATTTTGTTTTTCAATTATGTAAATAACATACATCTATGTCTGAAACTCATTTTTGGTTGGATTTATTAGTAATATTGTTGGTTTCAAAAACTTAAAAAAAAAATGGATGTATGTGTTTTGTTTTTGGTACTAAACATTCATCATGTTTATGATTATATTTTCTAAACTATTCCTGCTTATAAGTTTTCCTCCAATATATACTAATACCTATTTAAATCCAATGTCATAAAAATACAAATCTGAATGGGATCTATGTGGAAAATAGTTTTATTTTACAAAAAAAATATTCTTTGTTTTCTGTATATCTTTGCCCATGTTGTTAGTTTTTATTTTTTTATAATGCAATTTATCCTTATGATTTTAAGATGTAAATTTTTTTTTTATTTCATTTTATAAATTCTCTTATTAAATGTTTTCATTTTATTATTTGAAATTTTTTTCATATGATAAATTATATATACAGTGGGCCTAATGGTTAAGACTCTGTGTTTACTCATCGGTGGTAAATCCATAGGAGGTAGGGTATGCGCACCTCTGGAATCACCACACAAAGGATATTCCTTCTCCCACTAACAAAGATGTCTCATACATTAATTTGGTGTTTGGATAGGCCATAAATTTAATATTAGAGTAATATATTTTTATTGTTATACCTATTAGCACTCATTATTTTTTTTCGGCTACATCAAAGAAAGGCCAAGGTAACCTACAAGACAACTTTAGATTGTATTGTGACCTATACAATAAGCAACAATCTATTGATATTATGGTAGCTTCTGGTGGTATGAACCTCTATTGTGACCTATGACGAGATTAGAATATTCTAGAAGGAAGCAAATAAGTAAAGGAAACCCTAGACGACATGTAGGCTGCATAAATATAATTAATGTGAATTAATTAGTACCGAGAAGGAGAAGTCGACCCCAGTAAGTCTGCGAGACCACTATAAATACAGAGCGCCATTTCTCATTATTCACACTTCTCAGAAGCAGAGAGCAGTTTCTACGCACTACAGTTGGCAGTTTTGTGCGCAAGTTTGTGGGGAAGGTGTTGCGCCAGTTTCTAGGTGGGACTATCTGATGCTTGGTTTCTATTCTTTCTTGGTACATTAGCCTTGCTTGGCTATTGATTGCTAACAATATTCTTCTCTATCAAGGTCAAGGTGGTCGGAGGGTGGATTCAGACTATGGATGGGTGACAAGTGTATAGTCAATGGTAAAACGAGCACAATCTTTCATATTCTAACATGTTATGGGCCCACACCTCCTTCATTAAGTCTAAACACTAGAAGGAAGCATATCCACTAGGGTATTGAGCTTGCTGAGGAACTACCTCTAGGATTACTAGCAAGAGCAGCTTCCAAAGACACTGTCGCTAGGGTTACTAGCAGAAGTAGTTGCAGAAACCCTATCCTCAGATCCAACACCTTGCGATGGAGCATCTCACTCAAAAATAAGATATTCAGATGCACCCTAACTCAACACACCTTTTGGCTCTCTCAGAAGACAGAAATGACGAAGTTGAATTTTTGGATCAAGGCATGAGCAGTTACTAGTCAACCGAAGACATGTGTGAAACAATTAGTCTTTTACACTACTCAACATTTACTGGAATGATTGAAGGTGACATGTAGATAATCGATAGCAGAGCTTCTAGGCACATGACGGGAGATCAAACCAGACTCTCAAATCGAAATGAGAAGAAGACCTCATACAAGGTAGAGCTTGGAGACAAAACCACTTGCCCCGTGGAAGGATTTGGACAAGCTGTCATCAAAATGAAAACAAGTAATTATATTCACTTAAGCAATGTTTTATACTTACCTGGTTTAGAAAAGAATCTTGTATCAATATCTTTCCTAGAAGACAAGGGAAAAATAATAGCTTTCATGGATGGAAAAGTGTTATCATGGCATAAAGACTCTAACATAGAGAATGTTAGGGTTATCGGAAGTAGTGAAGGAAATTTGTACAAACTACTAGAACAAAATGAAGAAGCTCTTGTACATGACGAAGTCAACCCTAATGAACTTTGGCACATAAGGTATGCTCATATTAATTATCAAGAATTACCCTTTCTCAAAAGAATGGTTGAAGGAATACCAGAGTTGCAGTCTACACATGAAGGAATATGAGAAGGATGTACACTTGGGAAGAATATCAAGAAACCATTCCCAAGAAGAAATAACAAATCTAAGAGATTCTAGATCTAATACACTCAGATGTTTGTGGTCCGATGCGAGTAAAATCTCTAGGAGGATATTCTTACTACGTAATATTCATAGATGACTATTTAATAAATATTTGGCTATACCTACTGAAGACAAAAGACGAAGTATTCAACAAGTTTCAAGAATTCAAAGCAAAGATATAAAAACTCACGAACAAGAAGATCAAGACATTAAGAACATATAATGGAGGAGAATACACCTCGAAGGAATTCATTGCTTTCTGCAAATTGACATGGATTAGGAGGGAGCTGATTGTTCCTCATAATCCTCAACAAAATGATGTAGCAAAAAGAAAGAACAAATCTATTGAAGAAATTGTAAAAGCCTTACTAAATGATCAAGGACTTTCCATGTTCTTATGGGGAGAAGCAAGAATGACAACAATATATGTGAAGAACAGAATTCCCCATCATATATTGAAGAACATGACACAAGAAGAAGCTTTCTCAGGTAATAAGCCTAATGTGGAAAATCTAAGAATATTTGGATGTCCTGTTTACTCCCACATTCCCAAGGAAAAGAGGAATAAACTAGAGCCTTCAGGAAAGAAAGGGATATTCGTGGGATATAGTGATTCATCCAAGGCTTACAAAATATATATTCCAGAACAACACAAGATCGAGGTCAACAAAGACGTAACGTTCAATGAAAGGATGGCCTTTAGGAAATCCAAAGAAGAAAACATAGAAGAAGAGATTGAAGAACTTAATGAAGAAAGCACAGAAAACGTAAATGACGAAATGGAACTACTTGATCATCCTATGGAGCCATGTGAAAACATTGATTCAGATATTGTACCTAAGACTAAAAAAAGACAAACTTGGCTTGAATCTACCTTACAAGATGCAGAAAGACTCAAGGTTCCATAAGGAACATTCAGAAAGAGTAAAAGACCTAAAATATTCTCAAGTTATGCAACATACATGACAAAGATTCTAGATGAAGAACCTACCACATTTGAAGAAGCAGTTCAAAAGGAATAATGGAAAGAAGTTATGACGGAAGAGCATCAATCCATTATGAAAAATGAGGTATGGGAAATCATACCAAGACCTAAAGAAAAATCGATGGTAACTTCAAAATGGGTGTACAAGATCAAACATGCAGTAGACGGAAGCGTGGATAAATACAAGGCAAGATTCATAGCTAGAGGGTTCTCCCAAAAGGAGGGAGAAGATTATGATGAAACATTTTCTCCGGTGGCTAGATATACTTCCATCAGAGCTATCATATCTCTTGCAACTTCCATGGGATGGAACTTACATTAGATGGATGTAAGGACAACTTTACTCAACAGAGCTATTGAAGAAGAAGTATATATTAAACAACCTCAAGGGTTTGAGGTACATTCCAGAGACACTCATGTTTGCAGATTGAAAAAAGATCTATATGGACTCAAGCAAGCTCCAAGGGCTTGATATGCCAGAATGGACAGCTATCTAACAAGACTTGGTTTCTCCAAGAGTCATGCAGATCCAAACCTTTATTACAAAGTTGTGGACAATACACTTGTGATTCTACTATTACATGTCGACAATCTATTTATAGCAGGTGAAGAATCTCTGATTATCCAGTGCAAGAAGGAATTAGCTTCTCAGTTTGATATGAAAGATCTAGATCTCATGCACTATTACTTGGGACTAGAAGTATGGCAGAAGCGTGGTGAAGTATTACTTGGACAAGGAAAGTACGCAATAAAGATTCTTCAGAAATTTGGAATGATGGATTGTAAGTCCATGGACACTCCTATGAATGCGGATATAAGAAAAGTGAAAGTTCCAGATTCTAATCCAGTAGATCCATATCTATATCGACAACTAATTGGGTTATTGATGTATTTGGTAAATACTCGACCAGACATTTGCTTTGTCATAAATACACTAAGCCAGTTCCCGGTGGAACCAATACATGAGCGTTGGATAGCTACAAAGAATGGATTAAGATATATTCATGGAACAATAAACTATGGTTTGAAATATACCGCATCCAGCAATATATAGCTTCATGGATTCACAGACTCAAATTGGGCAGGAAGTGTAGAAGACAGAAAGAGCACTTCAAGTATGTGTTTTAGCTTGGGATCCTCTATGATATCTTGGGGCAGCAAGAAACAGAAGTCTGTCACACTCAACACGACATAAGCAGAGTATATGGAAGCATGTGAAGCATGCACTGAAGCAATATGGTTAAGGAAGTTAATCTCCAATTTATTTGATCAGGTTCCAGAATCGACCATAATATATTGTGATAATCAGAGTTGTATAAGATTATCACAACAACTCGTGTTTCATGAAAGGTCGAAACACATTGATATCAAATACTACTTCATTTGAGATAAATTCCAAGAAGGAGAGGTAAAACTCGAGTATATGCCCACTGACGAGCAGACAACACAGATTCTGACAAAACCTCTATCCAGAATAAAGTTTGCATATTTTCGAGAGAGGATGGGGATCATGGAAATAACTCCCTTAGTTGAAAGGGAATACTCTCCAGGTTAGGAGGGAGAACTAAAATATTATTGAAACATTTATCTTTGTGATTGAAAAATAGTCCAGATTGGACAGATTCTTTCCTGTTTGGAAAGTGGATTAAGATTTATGGTGGACAACAATTTCCCATTGTGGTTAACATGGTAAATGGTACATATTGTTGATGTATCATAGACAACGACTTCCCATTGTGGTTAACATGGGGAGTGGTCTAGGGTAGTCTCTCTTCTTGAGGGTTACTCAAGAAGACTGACCCACCTCGTCGAACAATGATTTCTCATTGTGGTTAACGTGAGGAATGGTCTATTTTGGAGGTTGATGCAAGACAGTCTTTTCCTCTTGTGGTTAATAGAGGAAATGGTCCGGACAATCATTCCTTAGGGTTTATACATTCTCTCCAGGGTGCACTTTGATTAGTGTAGGAGGAATGGTCCAGACTCAGCAATCACAGAGAGGCATTCTTTAGGGTTTATACATTCTCTCCAAGGTGCACTTTGATTAGTGTAAGAAGAATGGACCAGGTTCAGAAGACAGGGCAGTTGTTGTTCCTTGTTTGATAAGAATAGTCCATATATCTCATTGTTCTACTATGAGGGAACATATTCTTTCATATCTCACATACATGACTGAAATATTGGCCCAGATGATTCCGTTTATTTTAACAATATTTTTCTGTGCAGGTTGACATCAGATGATTGTTATGGAGACTATTTGTCTCCAGATAGTGGAGATATACCACTGTGGTGGATTTGTTGCATTGTTTGTGACTATTTGTCACGTTTTGAGTTGTTTCATACTACCATGGATAAACACATGTGTGTTCTATCAATTGATATTGTACCAATTGTCATAGGAGATTATCTGGTTGGATAATAATGACAGTTCTCATGATACTATGAGTTGAATGGTCTGTTTGTGCGCAAGACCATACCTCCCTAACTAGGAGGGAGTGTTCATATTATGGTAGCTTCGGGAGGTATGAACCTCTATTTTGACCTATGACGAGATTAGAATATTCTAGAAGGAAGCAAAGAAGTAAAGGAAACCCTAGACGAGACGTCGACTGTAGAAATATAATTAATATGAATTAATTAGTGCTAAGAAGGAGAAGTCAGCCCCAGTAATTCTGCCAGACTAATTTAAATACAAGGTGCCAGTTCTCATTATTCACACTTCTCAGAATTGCAGAGAGTAGTTCCTGCGCACTGCAGTTGGCAATTTTGTGCGCAAGCTTTTGGGGAAGGTGTTGCACCAATTTCTGGGTGGTACTATATGATCATCTTGGTTTCTATGCTTTCTTGGTACATTAGCCTTTCTTGGCTATTGATTTCTACCAGTATTCTTTTTTGTCAAGGTCAAGGTGCTCGGAGGGTGGCTTCAGCCTATGGTTGGGTGACATGGGTATTGTCAATGGTAAAACGAGCACAATCCTTCATATTCTAACACAATATTCAGTTAAAAATCGTTGTGTGTGGAGAGAGAAAATCACATGAAGCAAATCGAAGCACTGCTAGGGATGAATTCGAAGTTAAATTAGAAGAAATACGGTTTGTCTAAGTGATACAAATCTAGAGCACTGCGTTGTGAATTCTAGATTCGAAATCACTTTCCGATTTAGACAAAGATTACATATATGAATATAAAAAGAACATTAAAGCACATACACAAAGAAAGAATGCAATACATCAGACTACCACCGTTAGAATATTTTCATGAAAGCTTCACGACTTTTGCATCAAGTTTCAATCAGATAAAAAAAACTACAGACAATAGTCATTGTCTACATTGTTTTGAAAACCAACCCCTTTTACATGAAAATGATCCCCATATATAGGAAACCAATGTCACCCTTGGCTTCTAGGGTCGAACTACTCTCTCGTAGAATCATAGATCCAATTTCTTTGAAAGAGAACAATAACTTCAACGGATTTACTAAAAATAGAAAACCTAACTTTGCCAAATCATAATCATAACTGAAATATTCTTTACAATCATTTATCATGATCAAAATTTGACCATATGGTTGTGATACATCATCATGTGAATTTATGGACACTCTGTAACCCTTGTACAAGTTTGTAATGCAACAGTAACCTACAAGAAAAAACACAGTGAATTGCGCAACAAAATTGAAAAATAAGCTTTAAATATCACATCATATCTCACTAATAAAAAACTATTTTTTGAAACTAAGAGAGGTTTTTGTATTTAAGCTCGTTATAAAGAAAAAAATCTCTCTGTTTCTTGAAATTCATCCACATCTAGCTGGAATACGTGTTGCAAAAAAATGTCTAGAACAAAAAATCATCAAAACTGAAACATAGGGCTCAAAGATTCCTTTGAATCTCCCAATCCGTGACACATTTTTAAAATCTGAGAGATTTTTTTATTATTTGGTTCGTCCTCGAAAAAAACCTCTCGACGATTTTCAAAATTCCTCTCGAGTTGGTCATACATTGATTTTGAAGTTGACTACTAAACCAGTCATTTACGCAACACGACCTGTAGCCTATATGCAGGAAAATCCTCTGTGCGAAAGAATCTTCTCTGCAAAAGAATCCTATATGTGACAAAATCCTTTGCGTGATAGAATCCTTTGTGCGATGAAATCAACTACGCAATGACATCATCTGTGCGACAACATCCTATGCGCAACAACATCCACTGCACGATGAAATCCACTACGCGATGAAATACACTGTGTGATGAAATCCACTACGTGACAACATCCCATGCACGAGATCCCCTGCGCGAAAAAATCTACTACACAATGACATCCTCTACTCGACAACATCCTATGCGTGAAAACATCCACTACGCGACGAAATCTAGTGCGCAATGAAATCCACTGCATGGCAACATCCCATGCACGAGAGCCCACTGTGTGACGAACTACACTACGCAATCAAATCCACTGCATGACGAAATCCACTGCGCGACAGAATCCTTTGCACGATGAAGTGCTCTACGCAACACGTAGGGAATTTTGTAGCACGCAGTTGTAAATGCAAATGGAAATAATAAATGATAAGCTTCATTTTGAAACTTACCCTTAGAGATGTTAGATGATGCTAGACATAAAACAAATATGGGTGTTAAGAGGCATAACTTTGCAAATTGATGACAAACCTCTAACCTTAGCTATGAAAATCATGGTGCTAACTATACCCATCATTATTAACTTTGTTGTTGTCAAATTTGTTACAAAATAATCATAAAAACAAAGAAAACATATGTTTGTTTCCACTTGATTGGTCACCTTGTTTCACCTTAGGTATTTAGACATAATTTATATTCAAAGATTAGAATAGAAAATCCATGTAATAAATTGTTATAAGCCTTATGAAGATTGGAAACAACCCTTTTGGGAATTTTGTTTTTTATTGGGAGATAAGTCTTGTTTGCTAAAATGGGTATCAATATCATGTTTTTACTGTAAAAAAAAATGTTATCAAATGATGACTTGCATTAAGTGGTTCATGAATTTCTTTGTTTGATTTTTTTTATATAAATATTGTTTTATTGTAAAAAAAAAATCAAATTATATATATATTTCTTATGAAGCAATCAAGTATACGATTTTATATGATTTTTGTCCCTTCTTTATTTTATCATTGAATTTTAAAAAAAAATTAATCATTCTTATTTTCATAGTAATTTAAATGTGCATTGAAAAGTATTTACATTTTACTATGTAATCCTATTTTCAGGTCAATGGGGTTATCGTTATTGGTGGTTTAAAAATGTTAAAAATAATCAAATATATTTTTCTATAATATTAGTTTATATTTGAATAAATT
>ML786505.1:78622-121590 GCA_009831015.1 Picea engelmannii | reverse complement strand
TATATATATATATATATATATATATATATATATATATATATATATATATATATATATATAATATATCAATGAAAAAATGATCTCAACTATTATAAATTTGTTTTACAATTGAAAAATGACCTATTGTTCAATGTTTTTGTAAAATTCTCATTTTTCACTTATGATAAATATAGAACTATTTCATTTGTCACTTGCCTTTAGTATTTGCTGAATCTTATGATAAATATAGAACTATTTCATTTGTCACTTGCCTTTAGTATTTGCTGAATTTTTTTTCACTAGATTGCTTCTTAAGTGTGATAATAACTAAAATATTCAATTAAAACATACATTATAGAAGTGATTTATATATTGAATTATTTTTGCTTCCACAAAGGTTGTTTTTTGGTGAGCAGATGATTTCTTTAAACACTTATAATTTATTGTATTATTTAAATGCAGAAAACATTAATTTTTATGTAAATTAGTTTTCACATTGTTATAAGTTTTAAAATATTTTTTTCAATAATGATATAATCCATAATAAAACTCTTCAAGTTAACTAAGGAAAAAACAAATGTCTTTATGCTTATAATCATTGATATGGATTGTCAATGGTCATCATTTTGTTAATTTAAATGTTTACAATTTATTGTTGCTTTCACATTTCAATATGATCATATTTTCATTGAAACTAGCTTTCAATTTCATTTATGATGGAGTTTGTGTTGCATAAGCAATTGATGATTTTGATTGTTTATAGTTTGATGTTAATTTAAGTTAAATATAAAAAACAAACATATCTCTATTAACTTTTGAATAAGAAACATTGTAATAATTTTTTATTTATTTTTGTTTCAATAAATTTGAGGTGGCCTATTTATAATAGAAAGTAATAACTAAACATGATTATTACTATTGTTTATATATTTTATTTAAAGAAGCTGTTAATTGCTATTGTATATGCAAAACTTTTATGTATATATCATAAATTAAGTTATTTTTTCTTCTACAATATTAATGTTAATTGAATAATTATATTTTTATGAAATAAAATGTTATACTTTAAGTGTTTTCTTAATTCATTAAATGATCAAATATCTTTTAGATATCAACATAACAATATTTATATATCATTATCTTACTTGAAATTTCATGTTTAACATCAACATAACAATATTTATATATTATTATCTTTCTTGAACTTCCATGTTTAACATCAACATACCAATATTTATATATCACTATCTTTTTAAAACTTCCATATTTAACTTTATGAATAATCATAATTTCATAAATAATTACAATACTAATTAAAATTTCATAACCTATTTTCATTTAAATACATTTATACTCAAAACTTATTTTATTTAAATACAGTTATAGTCTTGCTAATAGTAAAAAAAAAATATCAATATTATAATATTAATAATTATCCATCAACAAAAAAAAATTATCAATCCATAAAATTTCTTAGAGAAGATAATTATCAATATTATCAATCCATAAAATATCTTAGTGAAGATAATTATCAATCCCATAAGAAATTTAATGGAAGATCTTACACATTTATAGTTCTAATTGGAAAACGTGTCACTTCGATATTTCATACAAGATATTTGAAAAATGCTTAAGACTAACTTTAACAGCCTATGATAAAAGTATAAAAATATAAAAGTTTTCTTATTTCATACGAGATATTTGAAAAGCGCTTAAGACTAACTTTTACACGTAAGGGTAAAAGTATAAAAGTATAAAAACATTCTTATTAGATATCTTACACATTTAAAAAGTCTGAATCAAAAAAACTGTTACCATATTTGAAAAGTGCTTAACACTAACTTTGACCGCGTCTGGTAAAGATATAAAAATATAAAAAATATACTCATTTGTGGCTTGTTTGATCTCATTACCTATTAATCAATTTGCTTGCTCGGTAAACAAAATTTAAAATAATTCATACTAACGCTCCAAAAACGGAAATCTCTTTCGTGAGATACAATAAAATGATGACTTAGAAACCTCTAGTTATTTGTCTATGCGAACACTCAAATCCTATGTGATGCTTTAGGTTGACTCGCTTTCACATGGTGTACTTAGGGTTCCAACAGCCCCCTAAAATGTCATTCATAGTAAAAAAAATTGAAGCAATTCCCAGTAACACACCTGGTTTAATTTTCTGAGAAAATGGCTCTGCAGTGGATGTCGAACAAAAAATGCCGGTTGATGCTACCAAAGAGAAATCGAACAAAGTCACTATTTTAAATCATAAATGCCCTTCACCATCAGATCGGGCCTGTGCTCTGGCGGAAGGGTAACCAGCAGATCTCAGACATCATGTTTATCTGTTTCTGTGCTTCTGTCCAATCCGATGATTGGAACAATCCACGGGGCTGAACCTGCATCAGCTTGACGTTCGGCTGCTCGCAGTGGATCTCGGTCACTGTACCGGCCATTACGAAGACGCGGCCGAACGCTACCAGGCTCCCCACCACGCTTCCTGCCACTATTACACCATGCACGTCTGCAAGACAGACCGTGATTCCTGTAGCCTCCTGGTTCTCGGTGTTATGGGGGAAAGCTCCTGAGAGCGATATAATTTGTAACGGTCCTGCATACGTCACCATTCCGGCTGGAGCGTCCGGATACCGCAGGGTAACGTTGCTGACCATCCCGGTCGCGCTGAGAATGAACACTCCCAGCTGGTGTCTGCGTGGGAATGTCTCCAGAGTCTTCCCAACGTCTACCCCACTTGGAATCTCGAATGCATAATATTTCAGCGTGTTTGGGATCTCACGTATTTCAGACAGAGGAGCCTTGGGCTTATTCCTGGAGCCCTTAGGCCTGCCGCGGGGCCTTGGCGTCACAACTGCCCCACCCTCTTCCGGGCGTTCCTCACTGCCATTGACGGTATTGCTGTCAATGCCATCGCCCCACCTTGGCCTCGTCGATCCGCGGTTACCGCTGTTCGAATTGAATTCCTGTGGATCCAGTCCAGCCATCATTTTCACTTGAAACCTCTCGGCTCTTAGCCTGCTATGTAAATCAGAAAGTCCCTCTGTTTACTCGATCTGAATAGCAATTCTTTCCTCCAACTTCATCTCGTATATATATCATGTTCACTACAATCTATCGGTACTTACCGAAGGTTTTCTGATTTTTCGTTTGGTCTTACGTGTTCCGTAATTATTGCTGACCATTCATTAGTGTCGTTCAGCCTTGGAAACTAAATCCTGCATTGTTAGATGTAGGAGTTAATGAAAGATTCGTTGGTTTTTACCTGGATCACCAATCGAAATCTGCCCCATTTCCCATAACGCATAATGGGATTTTGCGTAATCAAAATTCATCCCGGCCCCAAAAGTGCAATCTGAGCATTTCGGTGCCACGGCCCATTTGAATTTAAATCTGAATAGAAAGAGAGAGTTGAAAAGACTTGTAATGTTGGTTACTTTAAATGTATTAAGTAATCAAATTATTCTATATTGTCTTATTTATAACAATATTTTATATATTAATTTAATTATTGGTTATAGTTTGAAAGCTAGAAAATTATTATTAATATATTTTTAAATAAATAATTTGTATAAAAATTAGTTAAATTAAATGAATTTTCAGAATATAGTAAATATAATTTTGAATGTCAATGTTTAGTATGAATTATTAATGTATAGTTTTTTTTTAAATATTTTAAATTTTAGATTTATTTTATTTATCATCATTTAAATTTATAAAAATAATAAATTACAATTTTGGATTTATATTTTTTTTTTTGAAAATTATAATTTTGGATTAATAAAATTTGTGTGTGACTCTTATCTAGAATTAATAAGTATATAATTGGGTAGTTAAACTTTATTAAAAAGTGAACAAAGATTATTTTTCTTTAAAGTAAGGTAAAGTTTTGTCTTGATGACTCATTTTTAGGAATTCCAACAATTAAAGTTTTTTTAAAATGGGAGAGGTAATTATAAAATTGAGTGAAAAATGAATGATGCTTATAAAATTTGGTCTTTCATGAAAAAGTGGACAAAGTTTATTTTGTCTATGGTAAGTGAAATTCCATCTTGATTGACTCATTTTTTAGCAATCCCAACATTGTAAGTTTTTTTTTAAATGGGAAAGGTAAACTTTAGTCTTGAATGATTATTTTTTTTGGAATTCCAACCAACTTTTTAAAAAGTGGGTTTTTCCCACTAATTCATTATTTTGGAATTCCAACCATTTAAGTCCTTTTAAAATGACTAAGATCAGTAGTAAAAATGAATAATGAGAATAGAATTCAGTAGAACTTCATGAAAAAGTGGACAAAGTCTATTTTTTTTTTACTGCAAGTTAAAATTCCCCATTGATTTACACATTTTTTTGGAATTCTAAAAATTTAAGTCTTTTTAAAATGGGAAAGCTAAATGTAGAATTTGGTTTGGATAGACTATTTTTTTTGAAATTCCAACAATTTAAGTCTTTTAAAATTGGAAAGTTAACTGTAGAATTTGGTCTAAAATGAATGATGGGAACAAAATTCAGTCAAACTTTTGAGGATAATGTTTATTTTTTTTATGGCAAGGTAAAGTTCCATTTTGATTGACTCACTTTTTTGGAATTCCACATGAAAAAGTGGACAAACATAAAAAAAAATTTCACACCATGATAATGTTTCCTTTTTTTGAAATTCCAACAATTTAGGTCTTTTTAAAATAGAAAAGGTAAATGTAAAGTTGGATAGAAAATGAATGATACTTATAGAATTTAGTCAAACTTCATGAAAAAGTGGACAATGTCTATTTGTTTAGGGCAAGGTAAAGTTGGGTCTGGATGATTGACTCATTTTTCTAAAATATGATGCCTATTGAATTGAGTAAAACTTGATGAAAAAATGCACATAGTCTATTTTTTTAGGGAAACCTAGTGTTTTTTCTTGATTGGTTTGTTGTTTTGGAATTTCAGTAATTTGTCCTTTTAAATGGAAAAGAGTAAATGCAAAATTTGATAAAAAAATGAATGATGTGTAGAAAATTCAGTCAAATTTCATGAAAAAGTGGTTAGTCTAAACTTTCGACGTTTTGGTTCTTTATTTGACCTGAAATTCAATCACAATTATTAGATTTATAGATTTAAGTGGTTAAGATTGTATAATAAATATTAGAAAATTTTTGAGAACACTGAATTTATTTATGTATTCAAAATTACAATTTAAACAATTTTTTTTTTATGATTTTAGATAGATTTATCACCTAATTTCAATAAATTAAATAAAACTAAAATCTTTATAAAAAATAATGAAACTAATAATAAAATTAATAAATTATTCTGATGAGAATATGGTCCCAAAATTAGCTTTATTTCCTAGGGGCAACCAATATAGTGGCAACTAAATATAAAATACAGTAAAACTTTAACAGAAAACTCCGTGAATCGGGCAACAATAATAAGTGCCCGGCCCTACACTTAACCTCACTTCCTATCGTTCATCTTGATAATCGAAACAAATGAAACAAGCATTAAGAAAAGATTAAATAAAATTCTTTTACAATCGTGATTCATTAAAAGTATTAGTTCCCGAGTCTCCACTTCAACTCTTTTCTTAGCCTCCCTCCATCTTGTTGGCAGGAATTTTAAAGAAGAATAATATAAAATAGTTATGAGAATTGGAGGTGCATACAATGTATAAGTAGTGTATATTTTGGAGGGTGTATTTATAAATAATGAAAGGTTAACTAAATAAGTTTTAAGTGTTGTGTAGTTTGAGTGAGTTTAATAGTTAAGAACATGTGCTTTTTTCTTAGAGTTTACAGGTTCAATATTAAAAGGGTAAAGTTTGTACATGTTCAATTATTAATATTGATTTTTTTTTGTTCAGGGTTTAGATTTCTTCAATCACAAGTTTCTGCAAGGCTCAAAGCGTGTAGGTCTCCCTCTAGCATCGGACCACCATATGAGAGTGTTTCCAGACGACTTGACCCTCACCAAACTCACGAGTTCATGCTAGGCTCAAACCATAAGTATCCTTCTAGCATGGGATGCCCATATGAGAGTGTTTCCGGATGTCTTGACCCTTACCAAAGTCAAAAGCTCCTACGAGTATTGAATTGCAAGCTATCGATACTAGCTTCACAAAATTTTGATTTAAAAAAAATAAGTGTTTTTTATTCATTTATATTTAATTGATAATAATCATCATAAATCCATCTTAACCTCGAATGTATCAAACACTAAAAGCGATCCAATTTCTTAAAGTATAAAGTTTTTATTTATTATTTCATTTCATATGATTTTTGTTATTATTATTTTTTCTTTAATTGAGACAATTTTAATTTTTTAATGTAATGTTATACAACATAACACTAACTTTTCAAGATCTCACATATATTGTACTATAGAACACCTAGCTACTTTAAATACAATAAATTTAATATTAATTAAAATAAATTTGATTAATTTTTATTTAATATATAAAATATAATAATTTATGCATAATTTTTTTTTATTTTATATTTAATTAATTAAAATATTAAAAAAAAAACATCTTCAAAATAGAGTTGAACATGACATATTATTGAAAATACTAATGATAAAGAGTTTGGAATTTTACATACAACACATTGAAATTTAATTCAATAATTTTCATAATTTTAAATTGTAATATTAAATTATAATATTAAATATTATTATAGAATAAATATTATTAAATTATAATATTAAATATTATTATATAATTTAAAAATATAAGATTTACATATAATTTTTATTTTATATTTAATTAATTAAAATATTAAAAAAAAAACATCTTCAAAATAGAGTTGAACATGACATATTATTGAAAATACTAATGATAAAGAGTTTGGAATTTTACATACAACACATTGAAATTTAATTCAATAATTTTCATAATTTTAAATTGTAATATTAAATATTATGATAACATAAAAATGATTAAATTATAATATTAAATATTATTATAGAATAAATATTATTAAATTATAATATTAAATATTATTATATAATTTAAAAATATAAGATTTACACATAATTTTTATTTTATATTTAATTAATTAAAATATTAAAAAAAAAACATCTTCAAAATAGAGTTGAACATGACATATTATTGAAAATACTAATGATAAAGAGTTTGGAATTTTACATACAACACATTGAAATTTAATTCGATAATTTTCATAATTTTAAATTGTAATATTAAATATTATGATAACATAAAAATGATTAAATTATAATATTAAATATTATTATAGAATAAATATTATTAAATTATAATATTAAATATTATTATATAATTTAAAAATATAAGATTTACACATAAATATCAATTTAATTTTCATTAATTTGGATAACTAAATATAGTTGTATGAAGAATGAAATCATAGTAGTCTCCACCTCTCTTTTTCATATGAGTATCCAAAATCACTCACAATTGATTTTTTCAAGAATTATGTATGAAGAATGAAATCATAATAGTCTTCACCTCTCTTTTTCATATGAGTATTCAAAATCACTCACAATTGATTTTTTCAAGAATTATGTATGAAGAATGAAATCATAATAGTCTTCACCTCTCTTTTTCATATGAGTATCCAAAATCACTCACAATTGATTTTTTCAAGAATTATTCACAATTGACTTATATTAATCACTAATTTTTGTCTTAATTTCATTGTCAATGTTATCTCTCACATCTCTTTAATATATGAAAATTTTCTATATATAAGTATGAAAATGAAATATAATTATCAAGGAATGTGACAATTTCACATAAGTTAGCTAGGATGAATATAACAATGTGACATAATCCTTGAGGAACATTGTAATGCAACACAACCCTTTATGAACACTACAATGTGACATAACCATTGAGGAACATAGTAGGTTGGCATAAGTCAACCAAGATGAACATCACAATAGATATAGCCACATTGTAAACCTCTTAGTGTCACAATTTGACATAATATTGAAGTCAACTGTACAAATGCATGTGACATAATATTGAAGTTAACCTCTTCATGTTGAAACATGGTCAACATAGTCAAACATAGTGAAACCATAGTCAAACATGGTTAGAAATAGTTAACCATGGTTAAGTCATATCCACATGTTGAAACTGTGGTAAAAAGATAATCAACTATTATCATATTCAACCATGGCCAATCATGCACAACCAAAGTCAACCATGTTGAACCACAATCAACATGTTTATCCATAGTAAACCATTGCCAAACAATTCCTACCATATCAACCATAGTCAAGTATGACTGAACATAGTTAATCATTGTCAACCATAGTCAACCATGGCCAACCAAAGTCAACCATGGCCAACCAAAGTCAACCAAACATGATGCGACATAAATCTCGATGAATGTCATATGGAAACATAGTCATTAAGGAATGTAGCAATTTGACCTATGTCAGCGAAGATGAATGTCACAATGTGACATAACCATTGAGGAACGTGATAGTCTAACATTACTCTGGAGAAATGTAACAATGAAATATAACCCTTCATGAACATTGTATTTTGATATATGCATTAAATAACATAACAAGTTGACATAAGTCAACCAAGATGAACATTGTAATAAATATAATGATATTATAAACCCGTAAGTGTCACAATTTCACATAATATTGAAGTCAACTTTTTCATGTCACAATGTCAATGAATATTGAAACATGGTTTACATCCTCGTTATAATCCCTAGTTTAATTAATCATTAATGTAGATATGATGTATGGTTGTGTCCAAGCGATGTATATGAAAATTGTATTTCTGAATTTTAATAATAAAATGTGATGTGAGCTGCTAAGGGTGTATAGAAAGACATGGGGGTTGATTTGTAATACTTCGATGTTGATCCCCAGTTATAAATATACATATGTTTTTATAGGTTGGTGAGCCAAGATATTATAGGCCTGAGTTCCTATGTGATTATTAAGCTAAAGAACCTAGATGCTAAAAGCCAAGCATGCCTATCATTGTAATATGTAATCACTTAGATTATTAATAAAATCACACCACTACTACATACCAACCAAACAAAAGAGTATGAGGGGCTAAAATCCACTACAAAGGGAAAGGAGGCTAAGAGTCTAGGAAGAGGGGCTAATCCTAGAGGGCTTAAGCCAAGGGAATATTTTAATAATAATTCTTGAAAGTTTAATTTATGGATACATATACATTATGTTATCCTAAGTTCCCAAAATAAAGGGAATGAATTACATGAATTGGACAAAGTTATCCCCTTATGTGCCAAGTGTCACATGGGGCACATGCATATATAATTTGTGGATGTAGTGTAATATCCAACATTTTCCTTCATCATTATTCAACCATTACTATGTAGTCGTACTATGGATTGGGAAAGCCTCGAAGCATTTTTTGGGTAGAATTAGACTGAAGAAGCAAGTTGTTAGGCCCATGTGTTTTGAAGAAGCAGGTTTTCACGCCCCTCAACATTCTCTCCAGGTGAAATAAATGTTGGGAATTAATCCCCAAGGTACCTAGATGCAACAATTGGGCTTTGTAACTTCCTATCCTTCATGTTGTTCAAGCCTCAAAAGGGAAGTGGGGAAGTCGAAGGACTGTTGAGGAGAGAAGGGGCACACTTCCTGGGGTGGGAAAAGCATGTGGGGAATGAGATATTGTAGGATTTATGTCATGGATGGAACCTTAGTCTAGTTATTTTTGGTAGTATACAGACCTTATCCAGGCTTTGGATACCTTTTCCCTAGAGGATTTTATCTCTAGCTCAAGGGTGACCCATTGTTGAGAGTTATGTACTCTATGGCTGGGAGAAACATGGAAGGTTTGCATGTAGTTGGTTTTTTTACGACAATAGATATGTGTTCCTTTAACGAGTATTATTATGTTGTGTAATGTCTATAATTTTGTTAATTGCATTCTATTGTAATTATTTTTACATACTTCTTACTTGTGTAATGTATTTATTTATGTGATTGAAATTGTACATGTATGCATGTATTATTGTATGGTTTTATTATTTTTCATAACTTTGTTTATGTAATGCTCCCCAGTCGTCATCCATCCCACTGGTCGAGCCAACGGTATTGTGCGTAACAACATTCTCATACTTAATTAATAACATGCATTTAAGACAAATTAAACACATTTAACTCAGAGTAAGCACAAGATTACTGCTAACATGCAGATTTAATGGGATTAACAGTAATTCATAATTACAGTGAAATACATGATAAATATAATCAACACAGGCATGAAAAACATAATTAAAGCATAAGTTGATACTTATCTTTGAAACCGTGGTAATTCCACCAACCACGTGCAGGCCTTCGATGAACCTCCCAGCCTTAGACCATGTTGCTCATCTAGCTCAGCAGTGGGTCACCCCCGAGTTGGGACTAAGCTCCACTCAAGGCAAGGAATCCTAGGATAGGCTCAGGTTACAGGGAAAAATGCACAGAATAACTAGAAGGATTCTTCCCAGGAAGCCTTCGTACGCCCACTACTCCTGGACTCACATTCCCCACATGCATGTTCTACCTGAGAGTATACACCTTCACAAGCACAGTCCATTGGTGCTTCACCTCCCTCTTTGGGTCTCAGAAACAGGCCAAATCAGGAAGTCTCAAAGCTCTGTAGCTGGTGTTGGACTCTCTCTGGGAGAAAACCACTTTCTAGCAAACTCTCTCACCTGGAGAGAGTTGCTCACAGGCCTGGAAACTTGCCTCTTCCAACAACAATAACCTCCCTCACCTGAAGATAGTTTACACACAAGCTCAACAAGAACTTACATTGACCAAAAATCCACGCGCAGTCCATCACTGTGTGGCCACAACAGCCAATTGGGAAAACAGACATGGGCTTCTCAAACACGTGACAGACAGATGCTTCAACCCAACTAGGCTCAACAATTATGAGATAGTCTCACGTTTACGATTTCGGGATGGCGCAAGGTGTACACATATCCCACACACAGGATCAAACTGTTTAGACAAAGGATGTACCGTCTTCCCCAAAAATCAACACAGGCCTTTCAGTTTTCAAGGATGCATGAGGATATTCTTGTAGAGGTCAGATGGGGTTCACGTTCAAACAGTCGACCGTAGAATGGAGGAGGAGTCCCCCTCGCAGCTCAACTCAACAGTGTTTTAACTGCATGCGCTTGGGTTCACACTTGTCACCCATGAATCTGCATGCATTCCATTAACATGCATTCCTCCCCAGGAACTTAGGACAAAACATGTATTTCACATGCCTTTTGGAATAATATTAAAATATTATTCCCAAGGACTTAAGCCCCTAGGCTCAACACTTAGCCCCTCTTCCCACCTTCCAGCCCCTAATCCATTACCCACTCTGTGGAAGCTTAGTCCCCCATCACTCATTCATCATGGTTGGTCTGCATGCAGTGGTGTTTATATTTTTATTAATAATGTGCATAGTTACATGTACAAAATTAGGCTCTTGGCCTTCAACACTTAGTCTCTTTGGCCTAATAATCACATAAGCCCACCAAATTATATAAACTTGGCTCACCAGCCTATAAAACATAATTACAATTAATTTCATAAACATGATTTACAACAGGCTCGGCCTTGGGGACATTACAATGCCCCTCCCCTTATTTCTGCACTGTCCTTAGTGTAACTTTACACTGCATCTGCAAGCTTTTCAAAATTTTCAAAAAGATGCGGGTAGTCTGCCCGCATAACATCTTCATGCTCCCATGTCATGTCCTCAAGACTGTACCAGGTCCACTCGACCTTTACAAGCCCTATAGCTCGATTCTGGAGTTGTTTTCTTTTCTTGTCCAATATGCGCAGAGGATACACTTGTAGGACACCTTTTGGTTCCATCTGAATCACATTCCAATTGATAACATGATTAGCATCAGGTATATATTTCTTAAGCAATGAAACATGAAACACATTATGTATAGTCATATATGTAGGTAATGCAGGCATGCATGCAATTGGCCCAATCCTTTCCAGGATTTCAAATGGCCCACAGAATCTGGCTGCCAACTTGGTGCAACTTCCCAGCTTCAGCGAACTCCTGTTAGTTTTCACTTTCAGGAAAACATGATGACCCACTTTGAATTCTCTATGGGTTTTGTTCTTATTAGCATTACTTTTCTGCGTGTCTTGGGTAGCTTTGAAATTCTACTTAATTTTTATCATTTGGTCCTCCATCTCCTTGAGCAACTCTGGGCCAACTACTGTTCTATCTGCTGGATTATCCCAACTCACTGGAGTATTTCACTTTCTTCCATAAAGTTCTTCAAATGGGATCATATTCAATGATGCATGATACCCATTGTTGTAGGTAAATTATACCAAATGCAGGTAGTTTTCCCATCTTGATGGTTTTTCCATCACATACATTCTCAGCATGTCTTCTATTACTCTGTTCACCCTCTATGTCTGTTCATCAAACTCAGGATGATACATTGTACTAAAATTTAGATTCATTATGAATCCTTTGAACAATCCTTCCCAGAAATTCGAGGTGAATTTTGGGTCCCTGTCATACACAGTCGTTTTAGGAATTTCGTGCAATCGTGACACTTCCTTTAAGAAAATATCAAAAACATCTTTTGCCTTGTGAGTAGTTTTCAGTGGAATAAAATGGGCAGCTTTTGTAAGCTTGTCCACCACCACCATGATCGAATCATGCAGCTTGGCCGTTCTGGGCAATCTCATAATAAAATCCATTGTCACCACTTCCCACTTCCACTCAAGAATGGGTAAAGGTTGCAGCAACCCTGCTAGGTGCCTATGCTCAGCTTTAACTTTTTGTCACTCCATACATCTAGCGATGTATTCAATGATCTCTCTCTTCATACCCGACCAAAAGTAATGGCTCTTGACTGCTGCCATAGTTTTCTGATATCCAGGGTGTCCAACAAAAGTCACGTTATGCATTTCTCTTAGAATCACAAGTTTCAAACCGTGGACATTGGGTATATACACTTTGTTTTTGTACATAAATATTCCATCAGCTCCCAAGGTGTAATTTTCCTCTTTCTGTGGTCTCTCACTCTGTTGTAGCTTTGCTACCAAGTCTCTGTACTGCAAATATGCATTTGCAGCTTCGAAAATTCTATCCTTAATATTAGTCCTGTACATGCTAATGGCTGAAGCATGTAAGTTGTGCACCTTTCTATTGAGTGCATCAACCACATTTTTTTCCTTCCCTTTTATATTCTTGATATCAAAGTCATATTCACACAGAAATTCTAGCCACCTGCTTTGTCTAGCATTTAAGGTTGGTTGATCGAACAAATATTTCAGACCATTGTGGTCTGTTCTGAGTTCAAACCTCCTTCCCATGAGGTAATGTCTCCATATTCTTGGAGCATGAACGATTGCAACCAATTCCAAATCGTGAGTGGCATAATTCTTTTTGTGCTCTTTCAGCTTCCTAGACTCATAACTAGTCTCCGCATCGTGAACTCATAGGTACCAAAGACCCGAAAACTGAAGTGTTGAAGTCCCAATATCACTACCTTGGTGGGTGACAACTGTGTTGTGGGACCGGAGGGTAAGAAAATTGAATTTTAATAATTCGGGGACTAGAGTGACAAGAGGTTGGGAGTCACTGCATCGTGAACTCCCGGGTACCAAAGACCCAAAACCTGAAGTCCCGAAGTCCTGAAATTTTCGAAGACAAAAGAACCATCGAGGATTTAACTACTGGATCCTTGTGGACCGAAACCATGAAACCCAAAGTCTCGAAAGCGAGTATGAGAGCCTCGTGGACCGAAACCCTGAAACCCAAAGTCTTGAAGTCCCGAAAATTGCAAAGCCAAATAGATCTTAGAAAACTTAGTGGACTCGAAACGTTTTTCTTATTCACATTGGTTTATGAATGTTGAAGTTTTATTAAGGTTTTAAGGCCTGAAAAACTTCATTTGACTGCACGTTGTGTGTGCGGCGTTCAATGAGTGTCAGGACAGTCGAGAATCGACGCTGAGTATAGAAATGGAAGAGGTGCAGATTGCCTCTGATTCAGAGGATGAAAGAGAAGGAAGGGATGTCAATTTGGGAGTCGAAGGATCGAACTCCAATGGGATGGAAGAGGATTGGATAAGGAAGGACATATAATGAAAATCATTGAAGGATTTCAGAGGGATTCCTAGGCTCATCGAGATGATAGCCGAAATCTCATGAGGGTCAGGGATCAGCAGGGTGAATTCAACTTAAAGATGTTGAAGAGCCTGGAAAGAATAGAATGAAAATTGGAAAAGGAGAGTGATATAAGAAAAACAGGTAGTCGCGGGACCCCTTAGAGGAAAATAAGATAAAGGAGTGTCAGCAGACATCATCATCACTCCCCAAAGCATTCGAGTAGGGAAGCACACAATAGGTCAAGCCATCCCCTATTAGAAAACACCGAAGATTTGGAGTGGATGAATTGAAAGGGGAGATGAATAAGATTAAGCCTCCTACGTTTGATGGAAAACATAAGAAGGAGGAAGATGCTGAAACATGGTTTCTTTGCATGAGGAAATATTTCCAACTACAGAATTATTCCTCTCATGCAGAAGGAAGAATTGCGATGTATCAACTAAAAGGAAAAGCATCCATCTGGTGGGATCAACTTGTGCAGGTGCAACACATTAGAGAGAAAGATATCACTTGGAAGGAATTCAAGAGGTATTTCAAGAGGAAATACCTGAATAAAAGATACTATGACAGAAAGATGAAGGATTTCGTCGAACTATAGTTGGGTAGCATGACCATTGATGAATACGAATGAAGGTTTTTGGAATTACTGAAGTATGTTCCATTCATCAAAGATGAGGCTATCAAGATTCAGATGTATCTGAGTGGACTTCCACCTCCCTATGGTGACAAGATTTAGTATGATGATCCTAAGACTATGGAAGAAATAATAAGAAGAGAGAAATGCTTATATGAACAACAAAGAGAAAAGCCTACCTTTCGGAAGACGTGGGATGAGCAAAAGAAGTTTAAGAAAGAATAGAGGCAGAAGGGAAACAAACCTCCCTTTTAAAGAAATGGTCCTCAAGGAGATCCATCATTTAGAGAGCCAAGAATGGCTGAAGTGGGGGAACAAAGGTTGAGACAAATGCCCATTCAGTGTTGGGTTTGTAAAGAGAACCACAAGTACAAAGATTGTCCCCATAAAAATGGCAAAGCAAGAGTTTTCCATAATATTCAACAAGTCGAAATAGTGGAGGACATGGGAAGTAGAATGCTAAGGATCTATGCATCCCTAGACAACACGCAAATTGAATTTCGGTCGCACATGATTGAAATGGAAGGTATGATTAACAACCGATCATTTGTTATTTTAATTGATTCAGGGGCTAGCCATAGTTATATAGACCCTAGAGTGGTAGAAAGTTTTCATTTATCAAGAAGCAAACATGAAAAGTCTTGGTTAATGTAGTTGGCTACAGGAACCAAGAGGAAATTCATTGAGTTGGTTAAGTCATTTCCTGTGGACATGAATGGATTGAGCACGAAGGCTGAATTGAATATTCTTCCTTTAGGCTCTTATGACTGTTTAATTGGGATGGACTAGTTGGACCAAAACCATTCCCTCTTGGACTGTCGTAACAAGAAATTTACATGCCTGTATGAGGAGGGGAATCGGAAAACAGTCCAAGGAATTCCCAGAGTTGTGGTTGTTAGATAAATCTCAACAAAACAACTAAAGAAGTGTTATAGAGAAGGCTGTCAATTATTTACATCCCGTGTGGAGGAAGCATCCAGAGATGAAGTTTCAAATATTGGAGACCATGTGGTACTAACAGAGTTTGAAGACGTATTTCAAGAGGTACCCAGACAAACTCTGAAGAGATACATTGATTTCTCTATAAATTTGATTCATGGAGCAACTCCAGTGTCAAAAGATCCTTATAGAATGAGTACGCCAAAGTTGAAAGAATTGCAATTGCAGCTTCAAGAGCTTCTAAAGAAGGGGTACATTCACCCAAGAGTGTCACCTTGGGGTGCCTCAGTCCTATTCGTGAAGAAAACGGATGGAACGTTGAGGCTGTGCATTGACTTCAGACAGTTGAACAAAGTAACTATCAAGAGAAAGTATCCACTGCTGAGGATCGACGATCTTTTCGATCAGTTGAAGGGTGCGAAAATATTTTCTAAGATAGATCTCAGATCAGGATATCACCAGGTAAGAATAAAGGATGAAGACATCAGCAAGACCACCTTTAGAACAAGGTATGGTCATTACGAGTTCACAGTGGTACTGTAGTGGTATGTTCTGAGTTCAAACCTCCTTCCCATGAGGTAATGTCTCCATTTCCTCAGAGCGTGAACGATTGCTGCCAACTCCAAATCATGAGTGGCATAATTCTTTTCGTTCTCTTTAAGCTTCCTGGACTCATAACAGATTACAAATCCATTCCTACTAAGAACTCCTCCCAACCCTTCTTTACACGCATATGTGCACACCACAAAATCCAGATTTGGATCTACAATCCTCAAGATTGGAGTGTTGGTTAACAACTGCTCCAATTGCTGGAAACTTTTCTCACACTCTTCAGTCCACTGAAACTTTTTCTCCTTCCTTTGAGAGGAAGTGATAGGGCGAGATATCTTTGAGAACCCTGTGATAAACATTCTGTAATAGCCCGCTAGATCTACAAAGGATCTAAATTCTGCCACATTCCTTAGCGTTGACCATTCTCTGATGGCCTCAACCTTCTCAGGATCCACAATGATCCCTTCTTCTAAAATAATGTGCCGCAAGTAATGGATCTGCCTTTGATAAAATGAACATTTGCTCAACTTGTCATACAACTGGTGTTCTCTCAACACTTGCAGCACCATCTTTAGGTCTTGTTCATTCTCTTCCTCTGACTTGGAATACACCAAAATGTCATCTAGGAAGACTATGACAAACTTGTCTAGATAGTCCCTGAATACTCCATTCATCAAGCACATAAAAATAGTAGGTGTGTTCGACAACCCAAATGATACCACTATGAACTCGTAATGACCATACCTTGTTATAAAAGCGGTCTTGCTGATGTCTTCATCCTTTGTTTTTACTTGGTGATATCCCGATCTGAGATCTATCTTCGAAAATATTTTTGCACCTTTCAACTGATCGAAAAGATCATCGATCCTCGGTAGAGGATACTTGTTCATGACAGTTACTTTGTTCAACTATCTAAAATCAATTCAAAGCCTCAACGTTTCATCCTTTTTCTTCACGAACAGGACTGGGGCACCCCAAGGTGACATGCTTGGGCGAATGTACCCCTTCTTTAGAATCTCTTCAAGTTGCAATTGCAATTCTTTCAACTCTAGCGTACTCATTCTATACGGAGATTTCGACACTGGAGCTACTCCAGGCATCAAATTTATAGAGAAATCGATGTCTCTCTTCGGAGGTAGTCTGGGTACCTCTTGAAATATGTCTTCAAACTCTGTTAGTACCGCATGGTCTCCAATATTTGAGACTTCATCTCTGGATGCTTTCTCCACATGGGCTGCAAATAATTGACGGCCTTTTTTGTAGCACTTCTTCAGTTGTATTTCTAAGATTTCTCTAACAAGCACAACTCTGGGAATTCCTTGGACTGTTTTATGATTCCCCTCCTCATCTAGGCATGTAAATTTCTTGTTACGACAGTCCAGGAGGGCATGGTGCTGGTCCAACCAGTCCATCCCAATTAAACAGTTATAAGAGCCTAAAGGAAGAATATTCAATTCAACCTTCGTTGTCAATCCCTTCATGTCCACAGGATAGGACTTAACCAACTTAGTGACTTTCCTCTTGGTTCTTATAGCCAACTACACTACCCAAGATTTTTCATGTTTGCTTCTTGATAAATGCAAACCTTCTACCACTCTAGGGTCTATATAACTATGGCTAGCCCCTGAATCAATTAAAATAACAAATGGTCGATTGTTAATCATACCTTCCACTTGAATCATGTGCAACTGAAATTCAACTTGCTTGTTGTCCACGGCCGCATAGATCCTTGGAATTCTACTGCCCATGTCCTCCACTGTTTCAGCTTCTTGAATATTATGGACAACTCTTTCTTTGCCATTTTTATGGGGACAAGATTTGTACTTGTGGTTCTCTTTACAGCCCCAACGTTGAATGGGTGTCTATCTCAGCCTTTGTTCACCCACTTCAGCCATTCTCAACTCTCTAAATGATGGATTTCCTTGAGGACTATTTCTCAAAAAGGGAGGTTTGTTTCCCTTTTGCCTCTGTTCTTTCTTAAACTTCTTCTGGTCATCCCAAGCCTTCCGAAAAGTAGGCTTTTCTCTTTGTTGTTCATATAAGCATTTCACTCTTATTATTGTTTCTTCCATAGTATTAGGATCATCATACTGAATCTTATCACCAATGGGAGGTGGCAGTCCACTCAGATACCGTTGAATCTTGACAGCCTCATCTTTGATGAATGGAACATACTTTAGTAATTCCAAAAACCTTCATTCGTATTCATCAATGGTCATGTTGCCCAGCTTGAGCTCGAAGAACTCCTTCATCTTTCTGTCATAGTATATTTTAGTCAGGTATTTCCTCTCGAAATACCTCTTGAATTCCTTCCAAGTGATATCTTTCTCTCTAATGTGTTGCACCTTCACAAGATGATCCCACCACATTGATGCTTTTCCTTTTAGTTGATACATCACAATTCTTCCTTCTGCATCAGAGGAATAAGTCTATAGTTGGAAATATTCCTCATGCCAAGCAACCATGTTTCGGCATATTCCTCCTTTATATTCTCCATCAAACATAGGAGGCTCAGTCTTATTCATCTCCCCTTTCAATTCATCCACTCCAGATCTTTGGTGTTTTCTAATAGGGGATGGGCTTGAACTACTATGTGCTTCCCTACTGGAATTATTTGGGGAGCAACGATGATGTCTACTGACACACCTTGATCTTATTTTCCTCTCAGGGGTCCTACGACTCCCTGTTTTACTTGTGTCACTCTCCTTTTCCAATTTCCTTTATATTCTTTCCAGGCTCTTCAACATATCTAATTTGAATTCACCCTTTCGATCCCTGACCCTCATGATCTTTCTTCTATCATCTCGACGAACCTGGGCATCTCTCTGTAATCCTTCAATGATTTTCATTATATGTCCTTCCTTATCCAATTCTCTTCCGTTCCCTTTGGAGTTTGATCCTTCGACTCCCAAATTGACATCCCTTCCTTCTCTTTCGTCCTCTGAATCAGAGGCAATTTTCACCTCTTCCATTTCTATACTCAACGTTGATTCTCAGTTGTCCTGACACTCGTTGAAATCTGCACACACAACGTGCAGTCAACCGAAGTTTGTCATGCCTTAAACCCTTAATAAAAATTCAACATTCATAAAAGAACGTGAATAAGAAAAACGTTTCGAATCCACTAAGTTTTCTGAGCTCTGTTTGGCTCTGCAATTTTTGGGACTTTGAGACTTCGGGTTTCAGGGTTTCGGTCCACAAGGCTCTCATACTCGCTTTTGGGACTTCAGGTTTCGGGTTTTCGGTCCATGAGGCTCTCATACTCGCTTTGGGGACTTCGAGTTTCGGTGTTTTGGTCCACGAGGATCCAATAGTTAAATCCTCTACGGTTCTTTTGTCTTCGAAAATTTCAGGACTTCGGGACTTTGGGTTTCGGGTCTTTGGTACTCGGGAGTTCACGATGTAGTGACTCCCAACCTCTTGTCACTCCAATCCATGAATTCTAAAAATTCAGTTTCCTTACCCTCCGAGCCCACAACACAGATGTTGCCCACCAAGGTAGTGATTTCGGGACTTCAGCACTTCGGTTTTTGGGTCTTCGGTACCTAGGAGTTCACGATGCAGTGATTCCCAACCTCTTGTCACTCCAATCCCTGAATTCCAAAAAATTGATTTCCTTTACCCTCCGGGTCCACAGAGCACAACTGTCTCCCACATCCACAGTGGCAAGTGGCACACTCAGGGGGGTCCATGTCACCTTTGGTGACGTCATCGGGTCCCACCACTCTCGCTTTTCTTCTCTACCCACTGGCACGTGGTACACATCCATGTGACCACGTTCATTCCAAGTGAAATCCAACAGTTAGACCTTTCTCAGATCTACAACGTAGATCCTTTCGACGTTTTGGGGTGTTCACCTCTCCTTAGTTTTAGGATTTCAGGGTTTCAGGATTTTGCAACTTGCGAAAATGAGGGTTCTTTCCCTTTGGCTTCTCGGGTGCTGAAACATCGACCGACAACCACGTGTCCTTCCGATGGAAGGTCCTGATGAATTCCAGATTTCGCGTACCGCGATTTCCACACTCCTGTGCAACTCCAAATGGTTTTAAACCTTGTGCATGTTCTCTAGATTTGACTATCATGAGGGTTTTTCTTTCCTCCCGAATAGATCCTATGGCTCCAACACTTTTGATGTGGAGTTCTCTCTACCTGTGGCCATATACCACACCAACTGCAGTTTTACAATACCGCTACACCTCCTGAGCTTTGTAACACGGTCAAGTAATCCGTTGACACTCAAAAACATTCTGAGGTATGAAATTAGTCCTCTAGACACAATTTCCTTCTCAAAACCTCTGTCCAAAGACCACTTATCCGGCCCATCTAGGATCAACGCTGAAACCATGGCTCTGATACCATTCTGTAATGATCCCCGACCGTAATCCATCCCACTGGCCAGGCCAATGCTACTATGTGAAACAACATTCTCATACTTAATTAATAACATGCATTTAAGACAAATTAAACACATTTAACTCAGAGTAAGCACAAGATTACTGCAAACATGCAGATTTAATGGGATTAACAGTAATTCATAATTATAGCGGAATACATGATAAATATAAGAAACATAGGCATGCAAAACATAATTAAAGCATAAGTTGATACTTATGTTTGAAACCATGGTAATTCCACCAACCACATGCAGGCCTTCCACTAACCTCCCAGCCTAAGACCACGTTTCTCATCAATCTCAACAGTGGGTCACCCCCGAGCTAGGACTAAGCTCCACCCAAGGCAAGGAATCCTAGGCTAGGCTGAGGTTACAGGGAAAAATACACAGAATAACTAGAAGGATTCTTCCCATGAAGCCTTCTTACACCCACTACTCCCAGACTCTCATTCCCCACATGCATGTTCCGCCCAGGAGTATACATCTTCATATTCACAATCCATCTGTGCTTCACCTCCTCTCTGGGTCTCGAAAACAGGCTAGATCAGGAAGTCTCAGAGCTATGTAGTTGGTGCTGGACTCTCTCTGGGAGAAAACCACTTCCTAGCAAAATCTCTCACCTGGAGAGAGTTGCTCACAGGCCTAAAAAATTGCCTCTTCTAACAACAATCACCTCCCTCACCTGGAGAGAGGTTACATAAAGGCTTAGCATGAACTTACATTGGCCAACAAGCCATGCGTAGTCCAGCACTGCGTGGCCACAACAACCCAGTCGGAAAACAGACATGGGCTTCCCAAACAAGTGATAGACAGACGCTTCAACCCAACCAAGCTCAACAATTAGGGGACAGTCTCACGGTTATGATTTCAGGATGGCGCAAGGCGTACAGAGATCCCACACATATGCTCGAACGGTTCAGACAGAGGATGTACCGTCTTCCACATAAATCAACACAGGCCTTTCAGTTTTTAGGGATGCACGAGATTATTCTTGCAGAGCTCAGACGGGGTTCACGTTCAGACGATCAATCGTAGAATGGAGGAGGAATCCCCCTCACATCTCAACTCAACAATTTTTTAACTGCATGCGCTTGGGTTCACACTTGTCACCCATGAAGCTACATGAATTCCATCAGCATGCGTTCCTCCCCAGGAACTTAGGACAAAACATGTATTTCACATGCCATTTTGGAATAATATTAAAATATTATTCCCAAGGACTTAAGCCCCTAGGCTCAACACTTATCCCCTCTTCCCACCTTCCAACCCCTAATACCTTACCCACTCAGTGGAAGCTTAGTCCCCCATCACTCATTCATCGTGGTTGGTCTGCACACAACGGTGTTTATATTTTTATTAATAATGTGCATAGTTACATGTACAAAATCAGGCTCTTGGCCTTCAACACTTAGGCTCTCTAGCCTAATTATCACATAAGCCCACCAACTTATATAAACTTGTCTCACCAGCCTATAAAACATAATTACAATTCATTTCATAAACATGATTTACAACAGGCTCGGCCTTGGGGACATTACATTTTTTATACATATCATATATGTTATCGTACAATTTGTACTTGTTGAAAGCCCAAGGCAAGTGGATACAAAATTGGCGTAACTCAGAATGACCTATCATTATCACCTTAATAGGAAATCCCTTTCTATTTAGAAGTATGTTGCAGTACCCTAGGGGAGACATCCCTAGTGGCTTGAGGGTTTGAGAAGGCTAGGAAAATGATACAAGAAAATGCCTTCCCTCTCACAAGCCACTCTAGTTAAAAGAGTTCTTTAATTTTTATTGAATATGAACCGAGAGAATATTATTGTGTACATGCCCAAAACAAGACAACAAAGAAAAAAGGGGCACTTTCCAAGTACCAAAATGATATTAGTGCTTCATAAGACAATGATCTCTTAATAAATGTACTAGCTGATATAGAATTGCAACAATATAGAAGTTTATAAAAGCAATAATATATTTTCAACAACCACAATAAATATTCTTCAAAAATCTTGATAAAAGACTTGAAATAATAGCTTTACCTAGGAAAATTGATAATGAATAGTCACAAGCAGTTTTAGCAATGTATAGCTAGCATAACACCTCACTTGTATGGTTAATTAGATGTTGTTGGATGGATGTAGCAATCTTTTGCAACAAAAAAAAGTAGGTTAATGGTTTAAGCTAATCTAAGGTTAGTAGGAGTTAGTAGGTGTTCAAGAGAAGATGTTATGAAATTTATTTGATCAATCAACACTTGTAATGGGTAGACTAGTGCCTTGTAGGGTAATGGAGAAAATGATGGAAGCAACAAATATTAGGGGAAAATAGCAATGAAAATATTTATAAAACGGGGATGGAGAGGATAAGAGAGGTGTTGGTAGCCCAAGGCCTCAAAAATCCAATACCTAGAGATAATTGTTATAAAGTAATAAAAAATAGGCCCTAATGATTTCTCTTTTCCTTAGACAATTTGAAATGAAATATGTAATAGGAAATGGAGTAGGGTTACTAGAGTGCTACAATGGTAGGGCTCTAGTATCTACTTCAATATAGGTGCCTTTCAAGAAATATTAGCGAGTGGAAGATTATAGAGAAAAAGATAGTAGGATATGTCTTTATCTTAGGGTTTCAAGCAAGGAATTTCATAATCTTTGACATGAAACAAGTAAATTCATCATAATCATTCATTCAAAATAAATAAATGTAGGTTTTGTACTTAATTCTCCAAGAATAATCAATCATAAACCCTAGTTGAAGGTCCTCCAAATGAAAATTTTCAAAAATACACAAAGATTTGCCTCCCCAAATGTTGTGCACCACTTAATTTTAGCCAATAACCCTTAAAGAGGGCCAAATTTCAGACCACCACTTGTGTGATGAGTGAATGATGAATACAAATGAGAATTTTATCTCTTATTTATACAATATCAATGACCTGTAATTGCAATTAGGTCATAAAAAGGTCGACATGGCCAAATTAGATTAAAATCCATTTTTTACATAAATGGCAACAATTAAAATGTAATTTCATCTTCAAGGGTGATGTTAGGCCCCGAAGGTGGAACGTTAGGCCTCAAATGGAAAAATTTTGGCCTCTAGAGGCCCCAAATGTTGCCACATGTGCCAACTAGCACCACATTGGCCTCATAAATGCAAGCCATTATTGGATGACGTCTAGGGTCAAAATGATGACGTCAGGGGCTCTCAAGGGTCAATGTCCTAGCGGAAAGGAAAAACACCCCTGGGTTTAGGTAATTTGGAGTGGCCCCCGTGCTACGTCCTTCTTTCTTCTTGGCACCAACATCTAGTTTCTCTTTCCCCTAGTGGGGTCACAATGTCTATCTATTGGGATTTTAGCCCCATGGAGGTCCGACCTAATCATTCCCCCATATGTACCTATCCACTGGGAAAAGTACTTCAACAACCACAAGTATGCCCTCTATGGTCTCATAATTCACAAGGATCATAGCAATTTCAATCACATCTAATAATCAAATTACCCAAACATGTGCATCAAACCCCTCTTTACCTAGACAAATGCTAGAAGATGTTATGCAATTTAATAAGTTAGTTTTGGAGTAGGTATTAGGATGTCCTATTGGGCTAATCCTCCTTAAGTTTGGGGTGTTTTCCAGGTGAGAACCAATCTAAGGTCATGTAAGTGTGTGTGATGTGGCATAGGGGAAGTGTTTGGGTAGACGGTGCAGTGATAATAGGGAAATGTAGGTATTTCCTATGGGTGCCTCTGTAGAGGGTGAGTTGCACATTACCATGGATTTCATAGTTTCCTAGCCCATCAATGCCTTTTATTCTTAGTCTTATTTCTTTTGGTCTTTTTTATTTTCAAGGGAAAATCTTGAGGAAACAATCCTGGCATGGTGACGAGAGGTGACTGCATTACCCACAAGCATTTCACGGAAATGAGAAGCATGGCTCGTGATGAGACCCCATTTCTCTTAGTTATGCCACCAAGAGCCACTACCCTAGTTTGGTGACTAGATAGATGGTATTCTCATACCACTACATGCCCATGGACCTAATAGGCTTGTTCATGATGAGACCTCTCATCCACCCACTAGTACCTTGAGTTTTGATTTTTCTTATGGGTCCCCTTTTCTTACTGAGAAGCCTTTTATTTCTTTCTTGGGAATCCTCGAGAGAATCATCTCAAAGGTTTAATTTTGGATTTTAACTTTTTCCAACTACTTTTACCCACTGGGCCTTTAGCCCCTTCTTCTTAAAAGGCAAGGTACAATCCTTCCTAGCATGTAAAACCCAATGCCCGAACCAAGGTGAGGGAATATGAGAGGGATAATGATGGAAAGTGGTAAGTATTGAGGGAATCGACGATGAAATTTTACAGACCCACCCAATGGAAACTCATCCTAAAGGGGAATCATCTTACTAGGACATCATGTCACCCTCCGAGGTACAAACAAGTTAAAGAGAATAATTTCCAAGAAAAAGTTATGAAATGAAGGAGAATTCAGTGCAACATATTCAAGTTCTTCAAAATTCTGAGTGACACATACCATGATACCCGGACTCATTACCTCATGGAGAAATACTTACTTCTACTTCAAGACTAGGATGGTGGGATGGACGTTGTTGTTGTTGATAGGTGGGATGCACTAAAGAAAAAACAGGCCCTCTAGGGCCATGCTCAATTCATATTCCTCTCGACACTCAATGTCTATGTTCTGTGGGACTCAAGACATGATCTCCTTAGTTATTCCTAGGATAGGGGAAAACATTTTTCTCCAATGCAAGGAGACATGCTCATTGTAGAGTGCATGAGAAACTCAACATCTCTGGCATGACTTGTATCTTCTTACATCTCAACAAAAATTTCATTAATAATTAGGGTGGTGATATAACCCCTCGCTCATATATGATGTAGTGGAATAAAAGTATTAGTGTATATATACATAATGAAAGAATACAAAATGAAGCTACACCACACTAGCATGACATGAAGACAGTACATACAAATGGATGCAAATTCCTAACTTACATCTACTTACCTGTTGGTTGAATGCTAGGTGTAGTCAGTTAACCAATGAACCCTATTAGAAATATCTCATAATACGTGCCTTTTTTCTTCATCATAAACTAAAACAATGATAAGTCAAGCACAAAATAACATGAGTTGGAAAATTTAATGTATCATCAGAAATCGTAAAGTCTAGCTCATGGCGGCGGGAGGGACATAAAAAATTATGCCAAGTCAGAATATTAGGAAAGTACTCGATCCATCTTAGAAAGGGACCATGAAAAATCTAAGGTTCAAAAGACCAACTCAAAGAGTCTGAAGGTTGGCTACCTTGGACATCTTCACATTCAGAGGTCTAGGAAGGATTAGTAAGAAACTAGAGGATGGATGACAATTTCTTAAGGGAAGGCTGAAAGACTGAGATAATACAATTCTTCTTGAGGTATTCAACCTACCCTTGAATTCTAAAAATAATCTTTTCCTCAGAGAAAACTTAATAGAAGGGACATATTTTCCAACTGCATTATTAGTGACATAGCGAGGCAAAGTAATTGATATAGGTGGGAAAACCTTGTTGCAAGAGTCCTTCTTTGGCCAAGCAATGTCCTCACCTTTATCAATATCTGAGCACAACGTTGGTTGATAATATTCTTCATATAATAAATCCAAGTGCTCAAAGGAATACTCCTCAAAATTTTCAAGGTATGACCAAAAATCATCATGAGAATATTGCACTAGGTCATCCTTGGGTGCTTGGAAAAATTTTGTAATTATATCATCATCTTGTTTCCAAATGTAAAAACTAGTAGTAACCTCATATGATAGTTGTAATGGAAACTTTTGGAAATGACCCTCATTTTCGTAAATGAGATCCCCATCATATCCAATCACATCCCATTTACGTTTCCTAGCATGTTTGAACTCATCAATATTATGAACAAATTCATCACCTTTATCATAACATGAAGGGATTAAAACATCCAAGGTCTCCTCTAACACTTATTCACTTTCCAAATCATAAAATAAAGCATCATCGAAATATCGTAAAGGGAAATAACTTATCTTGTTTACTTCTTCCTCTGCAGGAGCTTTGAGGATTTAGATAACTTCATTAAATGGAAGAGCATGCATCATTGTCTCATCCTCATGACTTGTCTCTACATATTCAACTTCATAATAAGGAGGATCTATTTTGTCCAAGGATTCCCATTCTTCTTCCCCCTCTGAATCATAGAATAAGGTATCATCAAAAAATTGAAAAGGAAAGTGAATAACCTCATCCTCTTCTTCTTGTGTAGGAGGAATAGGCTTTTGGATGGCTTCATCAAAGGGAAGGGAAAACATCAATACTTTATCAGTGTGTTCGATATCTCTAGTCTCTCTCTCTTGAACCATGTCTTCATTATCCTTGATAGAAGCATGCATAAATTCTTTCTCTTCCTCATGGGATTGGAAACCCTCATTAGGATCCCTTTCGTCAACCTCCTATTGGTTGATGACTTGTTCCTTTATTTCAAATATATCAAGGGAAAATAATCTCTCCAGAATAAGAGTATATGGGGTACCTTTGGGGTCATCAAATTTGGTTTCTAGAGAAAATATTTGTTTTCTCTTGAACAAAGAGATATTCACGTTGATTTGTATGGCCATGTGATAGGAATCATCGATTGTTTTTGGAAACTTTTTATTGAGGAGGAACCCTAAATGCACTAAGAGTGCATTGGTATAGAGGTAAATGAGGTACTTGTTTCCAGGATGATGGCTTCTAGGAATATTATATAGCAAGTTCTCAAACCTAGTATGGAATTCTTTGACAGTGTCATTCTCAGTTTTTTTTATGTACTCGAGTCTTTTTAGTAGCATTTGGATATCTTCCAATTTAATACCCCATTTCTTGAGAAATGTTTCTTCTAACTAGTCCATAGATTTTATGCTAGCATTAGCGATATTTTCATACCATTTCCTATCATTTTCATGAAGAGTGGAAGAGAAAACTTTCATTTCCAAATCCTCAACATCATCACTGCTAGTGTTGAGTTTAAAGAAATCCCAAAAAATATCCATGTGATTTTCAGATCTAACGCCATCACTACCAGTGAATCTAGGGAGCCATTTTTCATACCTCGGGGGAATTTGTCGAGGGTAACCTGATATTTTACTCATATCCAAGGGTTCAAAATTTTCTGGGTTCCATTGAGAATCCATGTTCATCTTAATCATTAGTGGATTTTCTAGATAATCCTTCTAGGGATTATCAAATGGAAAATAGTCAATCACCCTCAATGGAGTTTTCATTTAATATTGATAGGATAAAAGGCTTTGAGAGAAAGTATTACCTAAAATGTGTCATTGAGGAATATTGACTTAGTGTTCCCCGACAACGGCGCCAAAATGTTATCGCACAATTTTTAATTTCCCAAAGCCCAAGGCAAGTGGATACAAAATTGGCATAACTGAGAATGACCTATCACTGTCACCTTAATAGGAAATCCCTTTCTATTGAGAAGTATGTTGCAATACCCTAGGGGAGACGTCCCTAGTGACCTCAGGTTTTGAGAAGGCTAGGAAAATGATACAAGAAAATCCCTTCCCTGTCTCATGTCAGTCAAGTTAAAAGGTTTATTTAAGTCTTATTGAAGATGAAGAAAGAGAATATTATTGTGCGCCTACATAGAAAAAGACAACAAAGCAAAAAGGGGCACTTTCCAAATACCAAATTAATATTAGTGATTCATAAGACAATGAAATATTATGAAATGTACTAGCTGATATATAATTGCAGAATTATACCAACTTATAAAAACAATAATAGATTTTCAACAACCACAATAACTATGCTTCAAAATGCTTGATAAAAGACTTGAAACAATATATTTAAGTAGGCAAATTGATAAAGAATAGTCACAAGCAATTTTAGCAATGTCTAGCTAGCATAATGCATCAATTTTATGGTTAATTTGTTTTTGTTGGATGGATGTAGCAATATTTTGCAACAACATCAAGTAGGTTAATATTTTAAGCTAATCTAAGGTTAGTAGGAGTTAGTAGGTGTTCAAAAGAAGATGTTCTGGAAATTGTTTGATCAATCAACTCTTGTAATGGGTAGACTAGTGCCTTCAAGGGTAATGGAGTCAATTGTGGAAAAAATAAATCTTAGGGGGAAATAACAATGATAATATTTGTGAAAATGGGATGGAGAGGATAAGACATATGTTGGTAGACGAAGGCCTCAAAAATACAATTCCTAGAGATAATTTCTAGAAAGTAATAAAAATTAGGCCCTAGCGATTTCTCTTTGCCTTAGACAAATTGAAATGAAATATGAAATAGGAAATGGAGTAGGGTTACAAGAGTTCTCTAATGGTAGGGATCTAGTATCTACTTCTATATAGGTTGTTTTCAAGAAATCTTATCAAGTGGAATATTATAGAGACAAATATAGTAACATATTTCTTTCTCCTAGGGTTTCAATCAAGCAATTTCATAATGTTTGACTTGAAACAAGTAAATTCACCATAAGAATTCATTCACAATAAATAAATGCAGGCTTTCTATTGACTTCAGCAAGAATAATCAAGCATAAACCCTAGTTGAATATCCTCCACATAATGTTTTTCCAAAATACACCAATATTTGCCTCCCCAAAAGTTGTGCACCACTTAATTTCAGCCAATAACCCTTAAAGAGGGTTGGATTTTAGACAACCACTTGTGTGATGAGTGAATGATGAATAAAAGTGAGAGTTTTATATTTTATTTATACAATATCAATGACCTTTAATTAAAATTATGTCATAAAAAGGTCAACATGGCCAAATTACATTAAAAACCATTTTTTACATAAATGACAATAATTAAACCCTAATTTCATCTTCAAGGGTGATGCCATGCCCTTCTAGGGTCACGTTAGGCCCCCAAGATGGAATGTTAGGCCTCAAATGGAAAATATTTGGCCTCCAAAGGCCCCAAATGATTCCACACATGCCAACTAGCACCAAACCTCCCTCATAAATGCAAGTGATGAATGGATGACGTCTAGGGTCAAAATGATAACGTTAGGGGATCTCAAGGTTTAACGTAGTAGAGGAAAGGGAAAACCCTTTTGGGTCTAGGTCTGTTGAAGTGTCCCTAGTGAAACATACTTCCTTATTCCTACCGCCAACCTTTGGTTTATATTTCACCATGGTGGTGTCACAATGTCCATTTATTGTGCTTTCATCCCCATGAAGGTCAGACCTAATCATTCCCCCATATGTACCTTTCCACCTGGAAAAGTGCCACAAAAAACACAAGTATTCCCTTAATGGGCTCATAAGTCACATGGATAATCACAAATCCAATCACATTGAATAATAAAAGTACCCAAACATGTGGATCGAACCCCCTTTTACCTAGACAAATGCTCAAATATGTTATGATATTTAACAAGTCAGGTTTGGAGTAGGTCTGACGATGTCCTATTGGGATAATACTCCTTAAGTTTGCGGTGTTTCCCAATTGAGAACCAATCTAAGTTCATGTAAGTGTGTGTGATGTGGCATAGGGGAAATCTTTGGGAAGAGGGTGCAGTGATAACAGGGAAATGCAGGTCTTTCCTATGGGTGCCTCTATAGAGGGAGAGTTACACCTTTTCATGGATTCCATTGTTTCCTAGTCCATTCAATTCCTTTTATGATTATTCTTATTTAGTTTGGTATTTTTTATTTTCAAGTAAAAAGCTGGGGGACATTGTCTTGGAGTGGTGACCAGAGGTGACAATGTTACCAACAATCTTTTCACGGATATGAGAAGGTTATCTCGTGATGAGACCCCCATTTAGACACTACCCTAGTTTGGTGACTAGATATATGGTAGTGGCATATCGCTACATGCCCATGGACCTAATAGGTTGGCTCTTGATGAGACCTCCCATATACCAACTAGTACATTGAGTTTTGATTTATCTTACGGGTCCCCTTTTCTTACTACGAAACCTTTTGTTTCTTTCTCGAGAATCCCTCGGTGAAGCATCTCAAAGGTTTCATTTTGAATTTTAAATTTTTCCATACACTTTTACCCCCTAGGCCTTTAGCCCCTTCTTATTAAACGCCATGGTAAAAACCTGCCTAGCCTGGAAAACCCAATTCCTGAACCAAGTTGAGGGAAGATGAGAGGGATAATGATGGAAAGTGGTAAGTATGTAGGGAATGGAAAATGAACTTTCACATACCCACCCGGTGGAAACTCATCCTAAAGGGGAATCAAATTACTAGGACGTCATGTCACTCTCCCAAGTATGAACAAGTTAAAGAGCATAATTTCCAAGAAAACATTATGAAATTAAGGATAATTCATTGCACCATATTCAAGTTCTTCAAAAATCAGAGTGACACATACCATGATACCCAGACTCATTACCCCATGGAGGAAGACTTACTACTACTTCAGGACTAGGCTGTTGGTATGGATTTTGTTGATGTTGATAGCTGGGTTGCACTAAATAAAAAATGGTCCTTCCAGGGACATGCTCATGTCATATGTCTCTCTTCACTCCATTTCTAGTACCCGTGGGCCTCGAGACATGATCTTCTCATTTATCTCTAAGATAGGGGATACAAATATCAATAAATAAAAATGGTATCATAGATCGTAATTTGATGTGGCAATCCCCAATAGGGAATTGGGTATGTTACATGGTTAATACACAAGAGAGGGGAGTATATAAGAGGATTTCTAAGAGGGTTCCAAGGGGGAATTACCCATGTCTCTTAATTCAACCCACTACCTAAAATTACTATTGGTATATCAACCTTCTATGTTGTTTTTTAGTGTTTTGAAAGCCAATCATTGAATACATGAAAGAGAGTGGGTGTGAGGAGTCACATCACATAGTTATTAGAAGAATTGGACTGAGTACAATCAACTTGGGGAAGTGGGTAAGACAATAAAGAAATAAAATAGAGGAAAATGTGCATGGGAAACTACTGGATATTTAGATAGTAATGTTTTTGGGTGAACAACAATAAGAAAACAAGGAAGAAGATATTTGGAGCTAAAGAAACCATGGAGGGAAAATTATGGAGTGTATCTAGAGAAAAATACTGAAGAGTCAGGTTGTCTGGCCTAAAGAGTGAACTCATGTGTGATTTTCACTATAACATCAAGTAATTGTTGTTATTTTCCTACTATTTTTCCTAGTAGTGAGCTCCATTGAGCTTCCCATTGGTGAGATTATTGGTTATATGTGCTATAGATAACTTGATAAATGGATGGGATACCTAATGGAATGAGAGAATTGAAGCGGTATATTCTTTGGGTTGGGCACATCAAGAGGAAGAGAGCTAGTGGAAAATCAAGATAGTTGTAGGAGAATACGAATGGGTTATGGGATTTTTTGAGTTGTGAGTGTACAATGAGAGACCTCCCTCTATCATCAATTACTAGCCCTAGCTTGGGGGTGAATTTATATTGATATTTGGAACATCAAGTCCATTGTTGTCTGTAATGTCCATCTCAAGAAGCTGGTTGGACAATTATTTTTAAAAGATAAGTGTTTTATCTTGTTTATGTGTTGCATTATCAGATTAATTGTTGTGTATTAACTTTGTAATTGAGAATGATTTACATGTTGGTGTATTTGATTTTATTAGTTTCATTTTATGTTTATTTTATAATGGTGTAGATCCATCTAGTTTGTGGTATCAGTGAATGGTTAGAACTGATTTTTTTTCGGTAGTTGGTAAGCTACAAGATCAACTAGAATTTTATTTTTATTTTTTACGTGTATTACATGCAGTAATGTTCTTCAGTTAAGATAGGGAATTCTACAGATTGGTACCAGGTCTTCTGGTTCGACACTATACCCATATGGTCCAAGAACTAGTGCGAATTTGTGCAAATTCACCATTACAAATTTTGATCTATGAAAAAATTGGGAAAAAACAAATTAGAGAGAAATCACTAAATTCATGAGAAAATTTGATTTTTAAACGCCTCGGAACGGTTGAATAAATTATATGAGTATCAATATGTACAGTTGCATAGTTAAAATTAAAAAAATTCAAGTTTTAATGGGCGCTAAATAATTGGGCGAAGTTTGATGGATCGACGTCTAAGATCCAGTTTGATTTTGAAATAAACAAACGAGATTCATTGTAAATAGATTTCAAAACTTATAAGGTTTTTTAGAGTTTGGAAAGGTTTAACAGATCAACGATCGAGATTCATTTTGCATAGTAGGGAAAGTGAGATAGAGATTCAATGGTATGAATTCATTTTCGATCATTTGGAAGTTGGAGAATATCAATGATCAAGATCATTATGAATGGAAGATCAATGGCCCATATTCATATGGGATTTGGTCAAAAAACTCTAAGTTTTTTGGAGTTCGAAAAAATAATTCACCGATGGTTGGATCAGTGACATTTGCAAAGATTTTTTTTTCCAATAGAAAATACCAATGGTCAATGATGAGGGTTTAAAAAATTTGGCAAGTGGTTTCATGCATCCAAGAGAAATTGTGGATCATTGATGCTCAATGGTCGTGGGGTTGGAAGAATTATAGAGGTGTTCAATTCATCCAAAGAAAGTTATTGATCACCGATAAAGGAAAGATGAGGATGATGTGTCATGCCATGTCATCTTCCATGTGTCATGTCGTGTCATATTCTAGGTGCCATGCCACATTAGTCACGTTTCTATGTCAAAAACCACGTGCTACGTAATGTAAGATTGGTTTCCACACCACCCAAGAAATGGATGATGGTCGATGGTAAGGTAGGATGGTTTAGAGATGTATTGCAAGTCAATTTTCTAAAGAAATGGTCAATCTCCAATGGTCGGGTTAGTCGATTTAGCAATGTCTTGCAAGTCAATTTTGAAAGGAAATAATCGATGGTCAGTGGTCAGGTTGGCCAATTTAATGATGCCTTGTAGGTCAGATTCCAAAGGAAGGGTTCAATGGTTGATGGTGAGGTCTACGCTTTTGGTAGTGTGTGGCACGCGTCAAACAAAAAGCAATGATCGCTAATGGAGCTCAAACAAACGGTCCAGATTCTTTCGACTTGATCATCGAAGATGGGGATTGATCCATAGTCATGTAAAAGGATTAGTAGATCAATAAATCATATTTCAATTTATTTTGAGATTGACGGTGTATATTAAAATAATTTTATCATAGTAAATATAGTTAATTTTTAACTAAGTTTTCAAAATTTTGAAGGCCTTCATCTTGCAAGGGCATTTGAAGCCCTAAAAATTGTTTTTAGGAGTTCAAATTTTTGAAACTATAAGTTCCAAAGGCACCGCATAGAGTTTTTGCAAATTCAATAAAATATCTCATAGAGAGAATTCAAATTAGCTATCCAAGATGCAAAAGAGAGATTGTATGAGAAAATTTCAACTCGAATAGTTAAGGGTATAATTTTGGAAGTGGTTTGTTTCTAGAGGGAATGAATCCTTGCTACGAAGTTTGTTTGGGGTGGAGGAGAAATATATGGAAATATTATGAACCATAGAATACAATTATGGATCTATATTTGGAATCTAGGTATGTTAAAATGTTGAGGAGGAGAAGGAATGCACCTATAGAATGGGAAAATAGAATAAACTTCCACATACCATAACTTTCATCTCAGATATTGAATTTGGGATAATGAATAGTTGTTGGAAAGGTATTGAGGAGGAGAAGACATCTATCGACCCAAAATTTTGAATTGGGAATTTCTTTTTTAAATTAATAAATAATTTTTGCAAAAGTAAAAATAGAGTAATGAGTGGAAATTGCAACTTGTGTGTTAGATCCCTAAATATGATAAATCTAATAAATACCTAAATACCACGATTAAAAAACTATATATAATAAAACATAGATACTTGATTCAATATCATATCTTTCTAGGAATGTAGGGTGATTAACTTAACTGGAAACCATGTACCCGCAATCTCGTGACCTAAAAAATGTAGCCATACCTTGATATTTATTTGGAAAAGAACTCAACAACCAAATGGGGGATGAATCTCCACCCAACCCTAGACCTTTCTACTTTAATATTTAGTAGCATGTCACCCTCAAGCCCTTAATCCTTTTTCTCTCTCTAGACAAGTGAAAGAGAGGTGTAATTTTCTCCTTGTTTTCCCTCTTTATAGAGTCTATCCATGATAATGATAAAGAACAACAAGATCCCCTAGGATCGTTTATTTACTTATTTATTATAGTTTATGGTTTCTCCATGATTTTAGTTACTTATTTTACAATTTTTTTAACTACCCAAATATCCATAATAAGTACTTACTATGACCCCATTTATGATAATTATTAAGTACTTATTTATTATTACTTATTCATATAAGTACTTATTATAACTAGTTTAGAAGAATTATTATATTCCTTTTATTTTATTAGGGGCATGACATACAACCCTCCTTCAAGTAACTTCAACCCGAAGTTAGTTTTTATTATCTTAATTATAGGTTTTTAATTAGCGCACTATATCCTCCACAACACCCTCCATTAGGTCTAATATCTTCCACAACACCCTCTAGTGGACTACCATAACCACCTAAGTGACTACTTCATGCATCTAAAGTCCAATTCACGACACCCAGGAAGCAAAAGTACTCTCTTTCCATTCTTTCCTACTTCTGGAACTAGGCTTAACACCTATTGGTCTATCTGTATCCCTAAGGCTCAGACCCAATCTTAGAAAGAAAGCATATGGATCTACTTAGTTAAGTTTGTAAGACAAAAATAACTCAATAAGAATCATTAATACCAATACCAATGTTTCATGAAAATCATTTCCTCTTCTTTCAACAAGAAGGTTGGCATATTACAAAATCTATATAATCATCCTATCTGAAGCCAAGTTCCCATTCAATACAATTCATATTTCCTTAGGAACTTAATCCTCTATGTGATGAAATATAAATTCACTCAATCATGTAAGCACTTATGTAAGTTGTACCATTCAAAAAGTCACATGAAAATGAAAACCAACCCTTTACCATTAAGTACCTAAGCGGAAATCTCAAGCAAGAAGTGGTCATGTTTTTCTGCATAACCATTGGCACATGTGCAAACAATTCTTTACAAAATTTTCATTATCAAGATGGAACAAGGAAATTCTTCCTTCGAAAACAAAATTTTTCATTCAATATCTTTTCTCTCTCTCTTTGTCCCTCTTCAAGATGTGACATCGCTGGAGCACGACAACCAAGTAACCATTAAACACTTGAAAAATAATTATTTTGTAAGGAGAATGATGAAACCATGGTGTTACCCATTAAACTCATCAAGATGTATCATCCATAGAAATTTCCACCAAGAATAATATGTTCATATGTATATGATTGTATATCAAATGATGAACCATGTGAATATGTTATTAATGATAGTGAAAATATGTTGCTAAAGATAGAGAAAGAATGATATCAAGCCCTAGATTATTAGTTGCCACAAGTACTACTCTCTTTCTAGAAGGAAATATACATTGTGTATTGAAAAAATTAAGATCAAGGTACATTTATCAGGTTTGTTTATAGCATTGTTTAATCACATGACAAATATGTAGAAGGAGCAAAAAATGATCCAATTCCTTGATCAATGATGTCACATTTTTGTTATTAATTGCAACCCAAATTTCATGTGCCATAAACCTTGAAATGAGACAACAAGACAATAGTAATGTCATCAATGCATAAATAATGTTCAAAGATGAAGGAGAGGTTTGTAGCGCTCTTGACTTACACTTCTCAACACTTCTATATATATAGTTTTGACTATTGTCATACTACTATTTTAGGTATTAGTGTCTTGTATGGAAAAAATTGTCACAACTACTATAATCAACCTTGTAGGATTTCTTACCAGTCAATCTTACCTTACCAAAAGAACTAATGTCTCATGTAGAGTTAAATATTTTCAAGCAATGCTATTGGTGAGAGTATTTTCCAAAATTTTCCTTATTGCAAGTAGGGAATTCAGATGAAATTTATTTTTATGAATCAAATATCTCAATTGTTTGGGATCATATCTATAAGTAGATATCTACCCACAACCACAATATATGCATGTACATATACATTCTACCAAACAACCATGAAAAAAACATTTCTAGATCATCCTAGGAAATTGTGCATAAACAAAGATGTATGAGGATGGATCTTAAAACCAAACCAAGAAAACATGTAGCCTCATCCTTGTTGGTTGACATATATATAACCAACAAAAATTTATGCCTAGGTTCTTCCAATTATTTTATCTGTCCCTATTATGTCTTTTTCCATTCAAAAGGAACAAGGGTCATGCCCACAATTAATGAGAGAAAGGTTATTATGACGCAATTCCTCGGGTGTTCACCAAATGTGCTCCAACTAGTTTGAGATGGGAATAACCTTAAATCATCAAATTGTCCCACAATTTATAACATCGCACATATGTTGTTGTTTTAGTAAGATCATTTACATGGAGTTGATAAAGTGTGTACTAAGCATGTCAACATTGAAATCTTAAATCTATGTTTACAATTTCACCATAAACCATGTGATATTCACGTGCAAACCATCTATTACAAAGGGTTTCCTTATCACTCTTTGCAAATAACCTCCCATGGTCTTCAATGCCCTTTTGTTTGACGTGGGGATGCCTCCATCTTATCTCTATATTAAAGCAACAATTCTTCCATGAACCATCTTTTCACAATCTACATCTTTTCACAATCTATATGTTACTTTTGTAACATGTAACCATCTTCTTAATAAGGGATTTTATATTAAGATTGTAAATATGAACACTTTTTTTTTTTTTTTTTTATGGTTTCAAGTTGTATATATGCTCTACAAAAAGACTATACATAGCTTTAGAACTTGAATTTATTTTAAAATTCATTAAAATTCATTTCTAAGTGTTTTTAATTTCAAAAATACTTTGAAGACAACTTGCAACAATGTGCAATATCCATGTTACAAAGAATGTCTTCATCCAAGACACCTCATCCTTCCACAATAGTTGCCAAGTTGCTTACTTCTTCAACAATAAATTCCTTAATAGAAAGGGGTTTTGATTGCAATTGGTGTGCTGCAAACTTACATAATGATATAAGAAACTCACACGGGTGACCTTAGTGGCATTAAGCATGCCTAGAAAATAACATTGTGGCAATTAGCCAAGCAACTTTGGTAGCCTTTAGGATAGATCAAAGCATCCCTTGCTCGGCTCGGCTCAGTTTTGTTTAAGAGGTCAAATCCTTGGTAGCCTACATGCAAGTAAAGGATGCCATTAAAGTGTAATGCAACTCACTTATGTCTCAACCCTTTAGTGCGATCTCTCCACAAAAGCAAGAAACAGAATATCAAATTTGTCATTGAAATCCTTCATGACAAATGGCTCACGTTTAGGGTTTATTCGATGTAATTATTCCAAGCGCACTACGATTCGACCCGGGCATGCACTGATTTCACGTTTAGGGTTTATTCGACGCAATTATTCCAAGCTCACTACGATTCGACCAGAGCATACACTGATTTTAAGTTTTTTGAGGATAAGTGAGTATGAAAAATGAAGCTACACCCAAAGCTTGGTAACTTCTTCCAACATTCTGAGGTGTTCCAATAAAAGTTTAGTTAGCATGATTTGAATGATAGATATACCGATGAAGTTCAAACAATTTCTATTGAGAATATACAATCTATATTGAGGATAATATGATATGAAATCATTGATTGATTTCAGGTTAGTCGACGCATTATCCAACTTAAAACCCTAACAGAAAAGCAGCAACAGTTGTTGAGTTACAATCAGGGGGGAGGTCGAACAAGAGTCCAGGATGTGCATGTGTCTTGCCCAACTTCTCTGCCACTCTCTTCAGTATAGGGTGCATTAAAATAATTCACTTCAACATGAATACTCTATAACGTGCAGAGTACGTGAAGATTATGTTGTTGCCACATTGGATGACATTCAACCTGGTTCTCACCCCAATAGCACAGAATCCCAGTATCTTCAAGTCTTCAAGATTTTCCACTGCCTTCCACGTGCTTGGAATATCAACATTTGGCCAGTGCATAAGGTAAATATCAATATAGTCGAGCTGTAGATCCTTCAAAGTACAACCCAACGTTTATTTTTTTTGGTACATCTTCCGAGGTGCAATCTCTGATCCTAATTTTGGATGTAATCTATTTGTTAGATAGTCGTTATCAACCATACATTATGGATATTTATCTCCATACCTGCACTATATTACTGGGCACAACGTGGTAATTTACAATACCATAACATCACAATTCATGATAATATTGACTATAACGTGGATAATCTTATAACATATTAATTGGGTTCACATATTCATCTTATTACATTATAAATGTATAGGGACAACTCATAAATATATAAGTTAGGGTCTTTCTGATTGTCCACTCCATGTTTATATGTTATATGTAAGCACTCAACTAAAATTACTAGCTAAAGTTACCAGTGCTTATATTTATATTGATCAAATGTTTTATTGCACAACATTGTTGTGGGTGGTATTTTCAACCATCAATGTAAACATCGCTTATAAAAGATGGTGGGATATAAGCATTGGAATTTTAATCTAAATCTCTTTTGTGGTTTGTCGATTTCAAGCTTGAATGCCTTGCATCTTGTTTTGAATTTCACCACCTAAGACATGTTGATCCTCTTAAATACATTTTAGCTAGTCACCAAAATTTTAAATGCATGTGGTTGTGGTGGGTAGGATATTTTAGAGTTCTGTCTTTTATAAGTAGTAAAGGTTTGTTCCTTTTAGATAGAAGAATATAGTAGACGGTATTTTTCAATAGAGAAGGAGAAGAACTAAATTGCAGCAGCATTAGATGTAACTCACAAATGTTTTCAATATAAATCTGTTTTTTCAGTGCATATACAACATACTTGAATACTTTGTTTTGCATTATGTTTTCTTTACTATGTTTATTGCACAATCTCTGTTTTTTTTCCCAAAAATTGGTATCACAACAGGTTATAAGAGGTTTTTTGTGTTTATATTGTGGTTCTTTAAAATGGCTAGCAACAACATCATGTAGCAGCAAGTACCACATTTTGATGGGAAAAATTGTGATGCTTGGTGCATCAAGATGAAGACCAATTTTTTCTCTCAAGAGTTGTCGGAGATAGTTGAAAATGGCTTCCCCTACAAACGAGGTTGCGTTCAATGCACTCACTCAATCTTAGAGGAACACACTAAAGGAGAACAAGAAGAAGGATGCCAAGTCTCTTTACTTTATAGAGACATCTATGGGAGACTCCATTTTTCCAAGGATAGCAGCTACAGAATCCAAGCAAGCATAGGAGACTTTGCAAAATGCATACCAAAGAAACAACAAGGTAAATATTGTCAAGTTACAATTGTTAAGAAGAGATATTGATAATTTTCAAATGAAGGACTCTGAGTGGGTGAATGATTTCTTTACTCCTACTATGAGTTTGGTTAATCAAATTAGAACTAATGGAGACACTCTTGAGGATCAAAGAATCATAGAAAAAACCTTGAGAAGTCTTCCTCCCATATTTGATGAATAGATCAACTCTCAGAAAAATTTTAGATCTCAAGTTTCAGTTAGAGGAATATCCAGATAATCCAACAATAATTTTTTTGCTAGAGGGGGTGGAAGTGGAAGCTTCAACAATAGCCATGAAAGAGGACAAAGAAATTCTTCATAAACACTTGGAAGAGGGAGGAGCATCAACAAAGGTATGAAAAATCAAATGTCTAGTAAAAGGATTGGACATTATTCATCTAAATGTAGAAAAAAACAATATGATATGTATCAACAAAATGAAAATTCCATTAAGGAGGAAGAAACTAAAAGTGAAAAGAAAGAAAAAGAAATCATCATTTGCAATGTAGAAGAAGAAAGTAATAGGTATGTTTGGTACTTAGATAGGGGTTCTAGCAACCACATGAGTGGAAACCAAGAAATGTTTTCTAGCAGTGATGAATATGTGAAATCTAAGGTGAGAATGGGAAATAACAACAAAGTGTCAGTCATGGGTAAAGGATGCATCTCTATTTGCACCAAGCAAGGTGAAATTAAACAAATCCAAGATGCATTTTATGTCCCCTGTTTAAAACAAAATCTCATTAGTGTTCGACAATTAGTTCAAAAGGGATATAAGGCTATGTTTGAGAATGAAGAATGCATTATTTTTTATAGAAATGGTAGTGATAGTCAAATTACAACAGTTAAGATGACAAATACAAGAATGTTTCCTTTAACCATGAAGAATGAATTTCAACAACATTCAAAGTTGATACAATAGACCAATCTAGGTTGTGGCATCTAATATATGGTCACTTGAGTTATAGTGGACTGATTTTTTTGTATAAGAAGAAGATGGTAAGAGCCATTGATTGAACAACCTACTAAAATATGTGAGGGATGAATTTTGGGAAAACAACATAGAAATGATTTTCCCTCTGGTAAATCGTGGAGAGCAAGAGATCCACTTGAGTTAATGCATTCAGATTTGTGTGGTCCTATGAAAAAACTACTACATATGACAAAAATTTCCATGGTTTTTCGTTGCTATTGCCACACATATCTATCGCACTTTCCACGAAGGCAAACAATTTTTTTCGTGGTACTTTTTTCATTGCTATATCCACGCATTCGTTTTTTGTGGAAACAAAGATGAACATTCGTTTTTTGTGGAAACAAAGATGAAATCATACCACCACGTGTCACCATCTTAAAAAAAGGAATATTTTTTTCGATGGAAAAATCGTCGCAATATCGACGAAAAAGAGTGGCAATAGCGATGAAAAAAGTGTGTCAAAGTAAAAACCCCACGATTGTCTTGTGACGCAGATGCCATAGTTGCGACGGTTAAAGCGTGGCAAGTAGCGACTAAAGATCATCGCAATAGCGACGAACAAGCATGGTAGAGTAAAAACACCTATCAATAGCTTGCAACGCAGATGTCATACTTACGACGATCTTATCGTCACTATTGCCACGCCTTCTATAGGTTTAAAAAAAATGATAGCTTTCCCCTACTTTCTAAGAAATCTCCTCTCACGTCCTTTTGTGTGGATAAAGAAATATCGGTTATGATTTTGAAACCCGGTCCTGTATGAGGGAATCTTCTATCTCATTTCCCAACATTAAATAGGAAATCTCAAGATTATTAGCAAATTTTGTGTATTTAACTATCACTTGAGAATTACTGAGAGAATCATTAAGTTTCTGCATTTATGTATTCAGAAAATGACTTTAAACAACAAAAAATGTTGATTTCGTGAAGATTTATGTCATCGGATTCCGACCAAAAAAAACATTTCGTAGAACAATTAGACAACACCCAATTTTCCATGTCAATTTTGGAGTGAGTGTGGGAGCATCTCAACTCCAAATTATCACACCTACCAATGTTCTTTCCATCCATTTGAATTTTCCATGTCGATTTTGAAGTGGGTGTTGAATCATATCAACTCCAAATTCTCACACCTACCAACATTCTCGCCATCCATTCGAAGAACCATGGAAAATTTGGTCATGCAACTTGAATATAGCTAGTTTGAGGCTATGTTGATTAGTCGGCCTACAAAGAAAAGGAACAATTATTGATCAAATATAACCCTTCTTTCTATAATGTCAAGGTTAGGAGAGGATTCATGGGCCTAATATATGTTTTCTTATCAAGCTATTAAGACATGGGCACATAGGTATAACCCATATATGTTACAATCAACCAATTGGATTGTGCTAGTATTTGAGAGAGAGTTGCAACAATGTCCAAAAGGTTCAGAATATAGGTAATGGTCATGTAGTAATAAGACAAGGGAAGAAATACGAAAAGTACAATGCACCTATATCTAAAGTTCAAACCATTAAAAGTTATTAAAACCATCTTCATATATGAAACACGTTCAAGAAATCTTGATGAAGTAGCACGATACTTCTATTTGGTGACACACAATCACAAGTGAACGTTTGATTTTTTAAGTTGAAGCACAATTAGAAGTTTGTCGAGTCATGTTCCTTGCAAATATGGATGGATACAATGTGTCGCTATAAGGTCATCAATGCTTGTCTTTCCTAAAATACATGTTACAACGTACTATAAACAATGGAAAGTGAAGGAACCTTGAAGTGAGATATACTTAGGGAAGCATGACATTGAGAAGCCCATAAACCTAGGAAAGTGTGAGAAGGCATATGACACTTACGCTTTAATTATCTGATGTCGTATAGCCATAATATATTTTTGGACATGAATACTATCATTATTTTTTACAATTTTCATTACTTGTTGAAACTCAACAAAAAAGAAAAGACAATCTACAAATTAAGTTAATTAGATATTCAATTATTTTCGAACTTTATCAC
>ML786505.1:0-56397 GCA_009831015.1 Picea engelmannii | reverse complement strand
GATTTACCTCAAAGTGATCCCCATAATACGATCCGACCACCACAATCAGTTAAACCACAGAGGGTTAGTCCCCGTAGCTTACCCGAATGCAACCTCGTGCGTAACCCCTGTGTGAGAGGGGGATCCCAGGAAGACTTATACGACAACTGGATTTGACTCTCCCTAACTCAGGATGCTAATGTTTGTTTTGGAAACTTTGGAGAGTTATGCTCACAGCCTAATCCAAAGTACTACACCTATTCTACTATTGGTGGAGGATCCTAGCAAAGAAAAATTTCTAACTGATTTTTAATTAACGTTGACTTTTATGGTTGTTATTTACGCAAAAGGGGTGCATGGAAGTGAAACAAATGGAATTATGACTCAGACCCAAAGAATGCATCAAACATGATAAAAATTCATTTCCTTTTGATGAACATCTAGTTAAGGGAGAGAGAGAGTTCTTTCACCAACAAGCATGACTAGGGAATGCCCTCAAACAATTCTTTTCTCAATCAAATCCTAATGTAATGAAAAACTTTTAAATGCCTTCTAATATTATCAATCAATCACGAAGATATCTTTTATTGTTCGCGTATGGATGATGATCAATACAACACAATGCTTATCTTTGCTAATTATCTTCTTGGTACGAATGAAAACCAAACTAGCATAAGAAAGAGTCACACAAACAATACACCCTTCGTAGCAATCAAAACGAAAAGCGAAAGAAAAGAAACAAACAAAGAAAGAAGAAAACTTCACACCCAAAAGAAAGAGTTGAAGAACAATGACCTCGAGTGAAATCAAGATAAAGAGGTCTGTAGGCCTTTGATGACCTTCACCAGGGTTTTACTCAGCTGATGAGAAGAGAAAAACAATGTATGGGTTTCAAATTTCACTCAACAGGGAAAAACTCAATGAGAATGGTGAAGAAGGCTACAAGATCAAATCAACAAGGTATTTATCCTTCAAAAAGACAAATGTCAAGGTTGAAAAGGAAGAAGAATTGACTCAGAAGATCACTCAGCAAAAGAGACACAGAGGCAAACCTAGAAAAAGGAAGTTCTGGAGGGTTTTTGGGCCAAAAGGAGGCTGGTGCTCTGTTTCCAAGGGAAAGGAGCATTATAGCGCTCTGTGCAAAGCCTCTAGGAGCATTGGCACTCTGTTAACACTAGGACAGGGGCACCAAGGTCTAAAAGTCCCAGAAATGTCAAAAAGTTTCAAAACTTGAGATTCAAGCTTGACAAATATGTTGAATGTGATAAGGTAAGGAGCCAATCAGCTCATGAAACTAATCAAAGAGGGTTGAACCAAGTCTGAAACAATCAAGGGACAGAACAAGGTCAATGAGGAGAAAAATCGAAACAAGAGGTTCTGATTTGAGGCTATCTCCCCAGTATGGTCGCCAGTTTCTGTTGTAGGAAAATCTCCCTGCGGATAGGTAGATCATGTCTAAGGCTTGACCTTAACCCTAGACAAAAAAATGCTTAACATGGACACTGACTTCCTTTCAAATCTATCTAAACTAATACATGAGATGGAAGGATAATAGAGGTACCTCTTAATCGACATTTGTCCCTGCACGCTCCGAGTTGTGCTCCAATCCTTTGCTCCTCGCTGAGCTCTGTGGACAAAACAAGATACGACCACTTCCTACTCTATTGACATTAGCTTGAAAATAGATCTATTGATAAATGACAACTTCATGTAACATCAGACACAAACTAGAAAGAAACAGGCCAAGCGTGTCATATTAATGAGAATAACGACAGCAGTACTTACAATCGTAGATGCGAATGTGACAGCTTTGTCAAGTCTCCTTCGTCTAACCCTTGCCTGAAAGATCTGCAACCTGGACAACAACAACTTCACCAATCACTCTCCTTTGGCTGACTGTATGTTTCCTCCAATATCATAAGTTTCATATGTTCAATTCTCCCCCCTTTCCACCATCATAGAGCCTGTTTATATAGGTTAAGAGGATCTTAACCTCTTGAGTTATCTTTAGAACAAGTTGGGAACCTTCTCCTTAGATCAGGGATCTCTTGATGAAACCAAGAATTCGAGCACAACTGCCTCCTAATCTCGAATGATCCTCCCCTTATTCTCCTCAACGGACCAACAACTGACCTAGAATAGGGAGCGCTCCCCCAGAAGGGGCCTCAGAGCGTTGTAGCGCTCCTTGGTAAGCCTTGGGGAAGTGCCAGTGCTCTCAATATGGGTAGCGCTCCTCCAAAAGGGGATGGGAAGCGTTATAATGCTCCCTAAAGCATTATAGGGGAGCTCCAGCGCTTCTGCAACTGAAGTAGGGTAGCGTTCCCCCTCCAAACCTTTGTTTCAGGGTTTCTGTCAGGTGTCAAGAGTTATTTTACTCCAGTAAACCAGTTATCCTCCTTCAAATCAGTCAGGTGAGATGTTATAAGTGCCTCCTTAGTGTCTTTATCATGGAATTATGTCTAAACATCGTTTGCGACACTAGTGACCAACTTGCGACACTTGCGAAAGTTGTAAGGAATGATGCGACACTTACGACGATTGATAGGGACAATGCGACACTTATGCAATTGAGCAATTTTGACGTGTAACACTATCACACACTTCACTTGCTCATTCTCTTATGAGGCAAGTTGCTATTTCAAGTTGGTGAGAGGAGAAGAAGGGTGTCTCATCTCTTGGAGGAGGATTTTTTGTATTGGTTGAGTTATCTCTTGAATATTTGATAAGCTATTTATGATAAGGAAGTTTTGCTGGGTTTTCTTCCCCTAGAGGGTTTCCCAAGATAAATGTTGTGTCTACTGTGGAGGTGTATTTCTCAGTGATCTTGATCTTATTATGCTCTTATCTTATGAAATGCAAAGAACTATAATAATGGCATAAACATTAACACTTCTGGATGGAGAGATTCATCCCAGACAAGGAGGACTTCACAATGTCTTGAGTTTGGTTCCGATTATACTCTTTTCTTCAAGAGTTTTGGTTGGAGGAAATCCTCATGGGAATTAGAAAGACAGTGGGTCGTTATGTCAAAACATCAGAATCTACAAAGGAGAGGAAATACACTTCTTATGCCCGAATCTGCAATTATATGAACATATCCAAGGCTCTCTCGGGATCTATAACTCTAGAATATCAATACGAGGACTGGCAACAAACTTTGGATTATGAACACATTCCTTTCTACTGCAAGAAATTCCATGAACATGGCCCCCTCTTCAAAGATTGTCCACTGAATATCCAAGCATCCAAGGCTAGTGATACCAAGTAGAAGGATGGATTCACCACTGTCATAGATAGGGGAAAAAATCCTCCAAGGAAGAAAAATCCAGAACCACGCCCCAAGATCTTGACAAAAAACTCTTATGAGATTCTGAACCAGCTGCCGAAAGATGAAGAAATTCAATATCCACATAAAGAGAAACAACAAGAGAAAGGAAAGAACCAAGCCACACCTTCCTCTATCAAAAATCGTTAGAGCAAAACATAAGAGGGGAGAGACGTAGATGGGGACACCCAGATGCAGTTGGATGATAGGGATCTTGTAGGCATTGACCTAGAAAAACTTGAGGAAGCTCTCAACCAAAAAGATGTGCAAGCCCTCCCTTAAGAACAACCTTGAAAGGTACATAAAGTCTTTCTTGACTCCATATAAACATCCACAACAATACTAGGTATAGCCATAGATCCAAGCTCAGACTCAAAGAGGGCACCATGGGAAAATGAAATAAGGGGACAAAAATCATCCCAGCAACTCATCAAGGAGGCAGGCAATCTCATGCTCAAATCGGGGTAGATCCAAAATCTCTCAGAGGGATACCTCCACCCGACACCACAAGCATTATGATGAATATCATCACCTGGAACATCAGGCGACTCAATGGTCAATCCAAACAAAGGATCCTCCGATATTTTATCAGAGCAAAAAATCTAGATATCCTTCTGTTACAAGAAACAAAATGTGTTGGTACAGAGGCAGAAACCATCTTCCAACGCACTTGGAGGGTTTTTGATTTCATACATACTAACTCAACTGAAGCTTTAGAAAGAATGTCCATTCTATGGAACCCCAACAATATCACTTTATGTAGACCTTTTTCCACTATAGGAACACTCACAACCCACTTCGAGATCATAGGTTCGACACGGGAGGGAAACATTACAAATTTCTATGGACCTCAAAGCCAACAGGAAAAAGACAGACTCATGAAGCAAAAAACCCACATCAAAACATTGTTGAGCACGCCCAACTCGATTTTAGGGGGTGACTTCAATATGGTCCTTTCGTTGGAAGAGTAAAAAGGAGGAACTAAATGGTTGGAACCAGACAGTGGTAAGTTCAAAACATTCATAGATCAACTAAATCTAGTAGACATTGAAAATCACAATGGCACATCCACCCGGTCCAACTGTAGATCACGGCACCAGGAAGTAGCTTACTGTATGTATTGCTTCCTTGTAACGAAAGAATTAATAGAATTAGACCCGAATATGGAGAGTATCATTCTCCCAAAGGCAGGATCAGAGCACTAGCTAGTGGCCTTTTTCCTAGAAACTGACAAAATGCCCAAGTACAAACCCTTTCAATTTGAGAAATTCTAGCTATCTCACCCTAACTTTCATCAACTTGCAATATCCTGGTGGGCCTAGGCAAAAATAGAGAATGGTACATGCATGTACAAATTCCAACAATGCCTCAAAAACTTCAAGCACTCGTTGAAGCACTGGAATAAACAAACCTTTGGAAATATATTCCAAAGCATGCAGGACATAGAAAAAAAACTAGCAAAGTTGCATAAAACTTTCATTTCAGGGACCAGAACTGTTGATTTAATGAAAGAGGAGGAGGAGCTCCAAGCACAGCTAGAAGAAAGAAAAAAACAAGAGGAAATTTTGTGGAGACAGAAATACAAGGGTCCAATGGCTCAAAGAGGGATAAAAGAACACAAAGTTCTTCCACAAAGCTATGGTGCATCACCGATACATAAACAGAATCACCCACTTGGAGGATGCCCATGGAAATCCTATAAGAGAACACACCCAAATTGCTGAGGAGCTCAACAACTACTACAAATATCTCTGAACGGAAACCAGTGAGGATAGAATGGAAGCAATCTGGAGGGTCACCAACCACATACCCCCTCTTGTGACTCGAGAACATAATGTAGCACTAATGATACCTATCACTCAAGACGAAGTGGACCAGGCAGTGAAAGAAATTTCATTGGGAAAGGCCCCTGTCCCAGATGGATTCACCACTGACTTCTTTCACCACTGCGGGGATTTAATCAGGGAAGAGGTTGTTGATACTGACAGGGGGGTGAATCAGTATCAAGTACAATTTAAAACCTTTTTCAACTTATACTTAAACCTTTCAACTATATCCAATGATAAATGAACAATAGTATAATAGTTACACCAATACACCACAATACACCATGCACAATATATGAGAAATAATCAACTGTTATTGTTCAAGGGAAGTAATGACTTCCAAAGGTAGTTGCAACTTCCAAATGTAAAGGGAGGGATAAACCTTCAAGAGGAAGATACAATCCTCCAATATAAAGAGAGACTCTAACTCTCCATCATTTCCCCTTCCTTCCACCCAACAATATATGAGAGATAATAAAACTTTACATTAAATCATCACCATCAACAAATCATCACATAAAACCTGATAATGCTTCCTGAGACTTCTTCAATTTCTGCAATTCTTCAATTCTTGGAGTACTCTGATCCTGTAGATAATATTACTCAATGTATTCTCTGAAACTCCTCAAATTTTCACTCCTTGAATCCTCCCCAAAAAGAGGTCATAGAAAGAATGGTAGACTTTATTCAATTCTGGTCTATTCAGAAGACCTAACTTGTACAACATACCCCGCTCTCAATATTTAACATATGATTCTGAGACTAGTACAAAAGAAACTAAAGTTTGTACTCTTTCCAATGGAAGTTGTCCCACTTCATTTGGATTTTGTATGAAGAAGTTATGATTGTTTTACCTGAAACACCTGTTTAATGACTAGCTTCAGGACAGGTCACAAACCCTATCTTCCACAGAGTGTACATCCATAATTATATTGAATCAAGAGATGAACTTTTTACCATAGGTAAGTTGATATGTATTCTCAATACCATCGCAATTTCACCATATGAATCGCTCTATAAAAAAAAGTTATAGAAAAAATGGTAAGATGACCTGAAAATAACATACTTTAGAACACATAACCAAAAGACTTCATCCTCCCTTGAAATTCAACCTTTTTTTCTTCTTATTACCTCTGAAATTTGACTTGTATAAAAAATGAATGTATAATGATGTTTATTTATACCATTTATGTCACTTCATTTTAACACTAGGGCCGACCTGACACAAAAAATACAAATAGGACCTCTACCAGGGAATTCCTTAGCAATATGTCTCGGTCTTCTGCAACTATAACAAAGAGTCAATCCTCTCTTTCTCTTAAACGATCCCCAATGTTTTTGGTATTGTGCACTGTGATCATAGTGATGAACCTACAAAAATTCTTTCTAAGATCCTCCATCCACTTGTTAGTCCAGGAATTCTTTTTATGTATAGGAATAACATATCTTTCGTTATTTATATCATATCTATTCATATCAAATATTCTTTCTTCTAGTTGTGCCCTAGTTTTCCGAGTAGGACAAAATCTATCAAACATACCTAGATCCATTCTTTCAAAACAAAAATTTCCACTTATCTTACCTTTATTAGAGCACAAAACTTTAGGATCTTACCTCTTTTCTTCAGATCCAATTCTCCTCTTAGCACAGAGCTTCACAAGTCAAGTATAATACTACGAACCACAACAACAGATCTATGCACATAGATTTCTCTTTTCTTCAGTTCCTAGCAATCACAGTTTCAGGTCCCCACAACATAACCATTTGTTGGCACATGGGTATACCCAGAGTTCAACGCTTCAACAATGCACCAACAAAACCCTAACTACCGACCCTTTCGACAACACCTGCGAAGAAGATGAAGTCTCACCCAAGGTAGAGGTAGCGGGGTTTGCAGGACTCAATTGTCTACAACCTAGCTGGGACACAGATCTGTTGTCACAATACTTAACAAGGAATTTAACTAATAAAATTCATTAGTATTTAACCCCTTTATTCAAATCGTAGGTTAAAACCATAGTTACATAACAATGCAGTATTAATCCAGATCTAAGCACATCTAACCATTCAACACATAGCATCAAAGTAGATCTAACATTCATTCAGATCATAAACACTAAACATTTATAGATATATCTATTAGTGCGCTAAAAAAATACAAGAACGATATAGCACAAATAGCATAACACATGATATATGTGGTTCACCCTAGTGTGGGGCTACGTCCACCAACTCTTCTTCTTCTTTATTATCTTCTTCCAGTCTTCTTACATGCACATATCCACAAGCCAACTCCGCATAGGACAGGATATCTGCACACACCTCTCCAGATCCTCCTTCCCCGAGTTAGATCAAGGCATACAACCAACTCCTAGTAAGAGCAGAGCCTTCTTATAATCACTTGCACTTAGCTCTGCAAGACTCAACACAATCTTTCACAAATCCAACTAGTCATGCACTAAGATGATCATTAACTAGTTAGTTCTTACATTGGCTAGATTTCTATTTATATATTACAAAAGGGTCCTAGATATGGGTAAACCCATGGGACGACATCCCATAATAGTTACATAAACCCTAACACCCAAAAATCTCGTAAAAGGGGAAGAGATCCTGCGATATCTGCTTCACCTAGGCGCTTTGTCTTTGATCAGCCTATCGAAGTCCCAAAAATGCTCAAACATGACCAAGGTTATCCAAAACTTGGTCAAGGGCCAACATTGGTTCTGAATAATTTTGAAAGTTGGTGCTTCCTATGAATGAAATCTTATGATATAAATAAGTAAACATTATGTGGTTTTCTCCCATTTGGGTTTCCATGTAAAATTATTGTGTATTGTGTATTTATTTTTATATTTTTATGGTATCTTGAATGCAATCATAAGTGATAAATTGTTGATATCTTAAATTCTTACACATTGTAATTAAAAGTGGTAAAAAGTGTACAATACTAATTCACCCCCCCTCTACGTATTTGTGAATATTCCAGCAATATATATATATATATACTACTCTTAGTCTACACTCATGCCATATACATGTTCAAGCATGCACCAATTCACCAATGCACATCAATATGCATTAATAATTAATCGTGTCATCACTATTTCACGTACATGCATTCTATCTTTCTTATATTCATAATGCATCAATTCTATCATGCACTCCAATGCATATATCGTTCAACTTTATTTATTTATTTAGATTTGTTTTTGTAGATGATTGCACTTGAATTTCTATAGAACCTTGTTATCACGTGCACTATCATTTTCTCATTTGCAAACCAATGATAATAGAGGAAGTTTCCTTGCCTCCACCTTCTGCCCAATATTGTTATCATTAATAGTTGCTTTAACATGTGTAGCATTCCACACATGTTTTTATAATGTGATCCAAGATTCTTGTCATAAATAATAAATCTTTTACAACACATTGTCTAGCTTTAAACAATCCTCAAATCATGGCCCTGACCTACTTATAGGGTCTTTATATAGTTCCTCCTCTTTGGACTATTCCACCATGCAACTCCTTGTTGCACACTGATAATTGGTTGAAAATATCTCCACTCATGAGTGGAAAACAACCCCTCCTTCAGTTGTTCACCTCCATCAGCTACACATGTATGCATATTAATCCACACATAACATCAGTATTCTTTATGGTGGTACACCATTATTAGCATGATAATTCAATGCATAAAAAAACTTGTTTCCCTCTTCCATTATCACACCAGTGCATATATTCTTCAATTTTATTGATGTTGTCAAAATATTGTAACTCCTTGTTGACCTATTTTTCTTGTTGGGAACCTCTAGCTAGACTAAACTTGGTTGACCTACATTTCTAGACATTATATCTACTAGTGATTCCATCTCACAACTTATTCCCTTATGAAAATAATCATGTTTTTCATCCTTTCACTTTCTCGAGCAACTCTTTGATTCCTCAAACACATCCTTTCCCTTTCTCGAGCAACTATTTGATTCCTCAAACAAATGTACAATCTTGACAATTTTCCTTATACAATGAACATAGTTCCTTTTAGGTTTCATCTATGTTGCATACCATGTCAAGCATAGAATCATTTTCTTCCTCATGTTTCTTTTGAGGAATTTTCCTCTCTGACGAGTTCCCTATTTTTTTTTCTTGACCAAACTGGTCTTTAAATACCATTATCTTTGATTGGCATTTCAACATTTTGAAATATTATTTTTATGTCACATTTCCAATATTTGTTTTCATCCATGCATTTGTTTTATTTTAAATATCTATCTTCACTTCATTAAGTGATTCATTGAGAAGAAATTCTTGGCCATTCAATACTACTATGCTCCAAATGGAAATGATACACCCTCCATTTGAACATGTACCCTACTTTTGCTGCACACTTTGATAATAGAGGCAATATTTTTTCTTTTGTATTTAGACAAGAGTTGTTAGATCACATCTAATAATACCTTCTTCTTGCACTTAGATATTACTCGTGCACTTCATGAGTCACACCTCATCTTATGATATCCTTTTTCCTTCTCTTGAAAAAATATTATTCCTCACTATATTTCCACCTTCAAGGATAGAGATTCCACCTTAAATCCTTATGCATGTAATAACTATGTTCACCTACTGACTTCATGATTTATGTGAGAATATCAATTAGTTTTCTTTTGCAAACCATTTAGATTCAATAGAAGTCAAAAATTGATCTTTCTCTCATCCTCCTGAATCCTTTATCCTCTCTTCAATACATTTTTTGCATCCCTACACCTCCTCTGCACCTCTTTGTTTCCTCAACCAACTATACAATTCTTTTACATGATTTTTTGTGCAATGGACCTTGAAATTACTCTTGAATAGGCCCACACAATGCTTATTGGTGTATTATTTATCTTCTTTCTATCAATTCTTCACACATGTAATCATAAAATAACATGACACCCTTATTTATACACTTCCTACCTCCACAAATTTGTCCACATACAAAGGGAAATTGTGCTCAAGAGGTGGGTTCTGAGTCCTCTTATTTTACTTCAGATTGGTTGTAACACTCCTTTAAAATCTGGTGCTAACACCTTTTATTTCACATGATATGCTCACAATCCATAAAATAGGATTTAACACTACGAAACCATATGATGCATCCCTTTGAATCAATCATGGTCGTCGCTATGTTCTTTATCCATCAAATAATATAGTACAAGCCTCATTACTTAATATCCATAGAATTAGATATCTCGGATAGATCTCAAACACTGATTTATTCACTGCAAGTCTATGTCATTTATTTTCTTTATTTCACACTTCCGCAACATATAGACTACACCCTCAAGTTCTAGCACACTCACTTTGCAGCTATAATTAGATGCATTTCAAAACATTTCTCCATTCGTATAAGGCATATCCTTTCATACTTTCACGACCTCGAGAATGAACCATCATGTTCCATCGCACTCACTTTGAACCTATACTTATAAACATTTCTAAGTATTTCGTTGTTGTTTTACGAGTCAACATGAACCATTGGATCACTCACCTTCTCGGTTGTCTGATCCTTTTTTCTTGGTACTTAGTCATTTCTTTGAAATATTACCATGGATCCATGGGTTTGCGCTCAATGTTTAATAATTCCATACTCATTGACCCCTTCATCCGACGAACCCATTATACTTAGTCAATTTTTCAAAATTTCACACTTGCTTCGCGATCATTTATTTATGCTTCCTCACCTCTCTGTTATCCTTCAAACTCGTAGAGTATTGAAACTTGCACAATTTTTTTAACTTCAGCGTGGGTCCACAATCCCATATTTAATTTATTCTTGGAACTCCATCCACCATTCAGTCCATCCAATTCTTAGGACTTGGACAAATATTGAAATTTCATTGTGATCTACGGTACCCTACAATACTTATACAAATATTGAAACTTCATCGCACTCTGTGGTACTTCAAGACTTAGCCAAAATATTGGGACTACACCATGCTCTGCAGTTATTTATCACTTATCCAAATATCAGGACTTCATCGCACTCAATGGCATCCTTTACACCCGCGAAGTATTGAAACTTAATCATATTTAGAGACTTTGTTTTGGGTTCGCTCATTTGTGGTATTACTCCTTCCCACATCCATACTTCCCCATGCTCCACGATATCTTGAGACTTAGACGAATTTTCCAAGATTTCATCGTGGTCCTGCAGAACAAATAAGCACCCTTCCACCATGGCTCTGCATCATCTTCCATTTGTCATATCATCCACTATGTACCTGCCACCATGGAATACACATCATTCTTCTTTCATGTCAGGTAACATGTGGCCTCCATGTCATGTTGACTTTACTATACAGAAAAGTACCCAAAATTTTCCAATTTTTCCAATTTGAAAAACACCAAAATTCGAAAATTCTTTCTTGAATTGCCATTAAAATTTGCATATTTTAATTCTTGGTTGATATCCTGCATTACTCATGATATATCTAAGAATTTTACACCACATAAATGGGAAATGTTACCCAAATTTTATCATGGGAATTCTACAATTTCTAGAATTTATGCAATTCCAAGCTCAATTCCAGATTTAAAATAAAAAATAATAATTTTATGAGTGAATTCGTCGAATTCCCCACAAATATTCCGTTCCAATTCATGGAATTCTTTTGTCAAAAATTTCACTCTGAAATTTAAATGTCATCCACATATATCTTTATCATTCTGCTATTTGGCCCATGTATGCTCAGTATTGAATGTTGATATCTGATACCATATTGTAACATACTCAACCTCCAACTAAGCATCATTACATGTGGAATACACATTAAAACACAATATTTTCTACTTATTAATTTCTTGTATCCTATCAACTACATATCACACATAATCTAACCATTTGATTGATAAAACAATTATAACGACATCTAACAACATATATTAAACATGACTGCAACTGTTGAAGCCAATAACAAACACACAACATCCCTATAAACTATTTACACAATGAAATATCATAATAAACACAACATATAACTTGTATGTTAATAGATAATCAACTGGCTACATACAAAGGATGAATCTTCGAGCCATAAGCGTTTTTGTTTGTTTTCTTTCAGTAGCAAGCCACCCCTGAGATAAGTCTATGAGTCCAAAAGGATATTTGGCCCTCTCGCTATCCACTCTCCACACATAGAAGCCTCAAGACACAGGTTCCAATCTATTTCCCACAACCTGCAAAACCCAAAGAATGGGATCCTGCTTCACTGCACATAGTCCCTTTGGCCTTCTCACTTCCCTCCTAGTATAAAATACATATGGTTGAACGTAAAAACTCTCATCTACTCTAGAACTTCTCATAATATCCCTCAGAAGGCTCTCGAGTCATTTTCTCAACATAAAAATACTTCAGAGGCTTACAACCTGAATTACATGTACATAGGCCTCTTTCTCAAAAGAAAACATATCCCAACAATGGTGTAACGACCCTGCTTAAATAAATGTATAGGATTATTAATTATAATTAAATTGATAATCTGATTGTCCTAAGATGTTAGCTAAACAATAATTATTTGTTATATAATATTAACTAATTAATTATCATTAACTATTTGTTCATAATTGTCAATGGTTAATTAATTATTAATTGACTCTTTACTTATGTGAGTAAAGAATTCATGCGGTTAATAATTTAATTTATTAAGACTTACATATTCGGGAAAGGATGGGACATTAAATGTAAAGATAATATAAGATAAGATAATAAATACAATGGGATAAGATAATAAATAAACGGATAAGGAAAATAATGAAAGGAGAGTCGGTGAAGGGGGAATATGAGGGGGAGAGCCTTACGGTGGAAGGCATTCTTTTGGGAGGGGATTTTTATTTTTGGGAGGAATCATTTTGGAGGGGGACAGGAGCACTGGTTTCTTGGCTTGGTTTTTCTGGTTCTGCGGGAGAGTTCTACAGACTATGAGTATCATTGCAGGGGGCACCGGGTTGCTAGGGGTTTTGGGCATGGGGGCCAGGATTCCTTTCAGTTTCCTAGAGCTAGGGAGCCGGACAGGCTGCTCCTAGCTGGTTGGGAGGATAGTCGGTTTGGGCAGTGTTGGTCAGTGCATCAAGCTAGGCAAGACAGCAGCAAGCCAAAAGGGAAGGGACAACCATATCGACGGGAATTAGCATCAGAAGCAAGTATTTTATTGTGAATTGTTGAGTTATTTCCATGCTGTAGATAGATTTTAACTTATGCGGAATATTTATGCTTATGATGTGAATGAATAATTTACGTATGAGAAGGAAATTATATGTTAATTGAATTAAAATTTTGTATTTAATTAAGCTGGCCACTACATATGGTATCAGAGCTTTTGTTTGAAATCTAGGCTTGAGGGCCAAAACTCCAAGCTCTAACTCCAGCTATGCCTAACCTGCAAACCAAACACATAAATTTTAACACAAATATAAAAATAAATGCAATACAAATTGAAAATGTAAAAAAAAAAAACAAATTTTCTAAAGTAAAACAAGTGAAATATGAATACAACTAGGGTTGTTACAATATGTTCCTTCGAGCGTACAGATCCGAACAAGGTTTCTCACGAATACATAAACATGATTTTATTTTATCCACTGACATGCATCTCCATGAAAGAAATAAAGAAATTATATAGCAGATGCAATATAAATAGAATAATAGTGTTGTACCTCCGTTTTTGAACTTCCATCTGCATCTGTAAAGCTTCTGGAATTTGGGTTCCCGATATCGCTTCCAAATTTGAAACTATCTCGTTTCCCTTTTTCTTACCAGATTTTCCTCCTTCTAATGACTCAGGAATGTACTTTGCTAGTCGATATTTCTGCAAATGGATTTTCACGTGATAAATGGTAAGTCCTTGAACACCCATCACTTTAAGTACTCCTTTGGGTGTCTCCCTATCTGCACCACCAAGCTGACTGATTGCCTCCACAAACCGGTCATGCAAGTTAGGTGTCGAATGCAGCCGTTGTTTTGCTGATCCATTGCCTCCAGATGTAACTGGACTACTAGATGAACTAGAAGTAACCCCTAATGGGCCTGCACCCTATTGCTCAGATCCATGGAATCTTTGAGGAACAAGGCCAACTGTTGAAAATTTCTTGTTTTGTGTAATATCCCCACTTTGGGACATCATCACACGGTAGAGATTTATGATGACCAGAGTAGCCAGATGGGTGCTAGAGCGAGTACAGGGGTATTTGAGAGGCATTGTGGGGTCCAAATTGCATTGATGATCATATTCCATCATTATGAGCCATTCTTCACAGGTTGGCTTTGGTTTCGTTGCATTCCGACGATTTCCATGATTTTGACTATTTTGAGCTATAAGTCAATGGAATTCACTGAAGAGGTCACTTTGGGCACATTGCTTGGAGGAACCTCTTAGTGTAATATCTCATTGGAATCGGGAGGAGCAACACTACAGGATGGGATGGCTAGAAGTGACTTTCAGTGGCCAAGGAAGCCACAAGGAGAGATAAGGATATTTTCAAAGGTAAAAAGGTTAATTAATTAATTAAAGTGATTTAATTAATTAATTAAATATTAATAAAATGAAAGTCACTTTGGAGGGACAAGGTGAGCCAAAAAGTATAAAGGAAAGGCGAGGGCCTCTTCTCATTCATTCATGGATGATCTTATTTTGATTTCCGGCTTCTAGCTAGTGAGCCCAATATTGGGGGTTTTGAGGGTTTTGACATAAAAAACCATAGAGGACGATTCGGTGGTGAAACATTCCACCTATCTTGTCCCAAGATTGGTCTCAGTTCCATATCTACTCAGTTGCAGGAGGATTCTACATCAGTTTCATGTGCAGATAGAGAGAGGGTGCACCAGTTGAGGGATTCCAGCAAGAGGGGCACACCATCTTCGGAGAGAGATTCGTTGTAGGAGATTGGCAGGGCCGTTGAGGATTCTATCACTTGGGTTTTCATTGCAGGGCCTTGGAAATCATATCTAGTGATTTCTGAGATAGTTTTAAGGCTCAGATTATTTCTTGAGCAGTGGGGTGAATTGAAGAGAAGGAGGGCGTTTTTGAGATCCAGATCTAGTCCGTTTGGAGGGGTTACACTTCAGATCTGACCCTAAGACTTTACCTAGTGACTTGCAGTGTCCCGATCTATATTTATGGAGAGTTTCATAGCATTTGGAGGCTTCCTTCATCAGGGTCGAACCAGCTAGGGTTTTAGTCATCCAGTGGGGTGCACCATTCAGTGGAGATTTCAGATCTACAGAGATTGAGAGGGATCTTGGATATTTGGACACCTGGGTTGTTCTTACCATTACCCGATCTATATTCTTGGAGAGTTTCAGATCATTTGGATGCCTCCTTCATTAGGGCCAAATTATCTAGGGCTTCAGTGATCCAGTGGGGTGCACCATTCAACGCAGGAGTTCAGATCTACAGAGGTTGAGAGGGATCTTGGAGATTCGGGTACCTATGTTGTTTTTACCATCACCCGATCTACTGTTTGGAATCTTTCTGGAGGTGATTGGACATCTTTGGCACCAGGGCCGAATTGTTGAGGAGCTTCAGTTATCTAGCGGAGTGTGGCATCTTCCAGCAGTGAGGGGTTTGGCACTTGGCATTGGCCTTCATCTCTTATCCAGCCTTTGGAGGATTATTTTGTATTGTCGGGAGCATTTTGTAGCAGCTCATACTTGTTATCTATTGTCTATCATCTTGGCCATCTATTGAGCATTCCAGATCGACATCTCCATTGTAACAGGTTCTTCTATTTTATGAATAAAGAAGATTTGAGATGTTTTGGCTTGTCTATCTTATTGCATATGGTTGAGGTATGTTCCATGGTTATCTCTTTTTGTTATTTGCTGCATACACACATATAAACACATCTAAAAGGTAGATCAGCAAAGTGTTTGACGAAATACCTCACTTAGAAAAAGTTTTAAAAGGACACCAAAACAATGATGATCCTTGCATAATGGATTGGGATCATTACATTTTGAAACATGATCTATAAGAGGTTTAACAAGACTACCTGTAAACAAGGATAATTTACCGTGGCCGATTCACCGTTGTCACATTCTGCCAATTGTCATGGTCTTTAAGCACAAGAGTGTTCTTAAGAGTATTCTTTCAGCTCCTTCATGAATCTTTGTGTAGTTCTTAAATATTCATAGTCCAAATACCCTTTGTCGTATTCTGCCAGTTCACGTGATCTTTAGACATGAGAATGGCCTCTTAAATAATCCTCAACTGCTACAGTCCACTAAAATTACAGCTGACCTTTGTAAAATTACAACATTCTGGGAGCCAGTGGTACCTGAAACAAATTAGACAGAAAATCTTTCTGTCGACCGGGTTGCAACCAGAGGTCTTAATTTCAATTTCCCCGAAAGATGCACCTGAACGGAATCCATTTATTCTAAGTTTGTTGAATAATTTATTTCTTGACGCATATAAATATAATAGTCTTGTATTGTTAATAATAATAATAGTAATAATAATAATAATCTCCTCCGGATATGAAGGTCGCGTGTTCGAATCTCTGAGAACCTAAATGCTTGGCAATGCCCTAGAATACCATTTTTAACTGGAAGTAAGATTCATTCTCACTGAAGCCGAAGCAGAGAGAAGGAGGCCGGAATAACGAACACTGACAGTATTAGTTAAAGGAGTGATGGGCCAAGTGGTGAGGGGATGATCCAGGGGAGCGCCATATTGATGGTTTGGTATATCGAAAAGGGAAGGTGTCCTATGCATTCTGCCTAAACTTTCCATCTCCTAATTCTTATGAACAACTATAGGGTTATGTTCCTCGTATTTCACGTCGGTTACTTTATTCGCTCAGTATACGTATTTTTTTTTTAAATTGATAGTCTGAACTGCTTGATCCTTGTTCAGAATTTTTCCTATTTCGAGGTCTGTGCTTTCTAACTACGGGTTAAGAAGAAGAAACAAGGTTTATAATCCTCCCCTCCATAGAAACAGGTGAACAACCAGAACAAGGACGACAGGAGATTTTAGGAGCTCTACCATTCTCTGAATCAACCACCCATTCAAGCACATAGTTATTAAAAGAAACAATCTTCTAACCCTAAAAACCCAGAAAGCTAAATCTACAACAGAGGGGTTAAAGGAACCAAAATTAGACGGAGAAGAAACCAGCTAGAACTCCACAGACATGCGGTATAAAAGAAAGTTTCCAAGAAAAAAGCAGGATTTGTAGACCAGTAAAATAGACAAACGACTTGTCAGAGAGTTGAATATTGAAAATTCAAAAATGTTTTGATACTGGTATATCATAGAAAAAAAAAAAAAGCTTGTTCAAACTAGCGATCTAGCCGAAAACTTCCCAAAGAGGAAATGGAGAACGATACTACCAGTGGCCACAACGATCTCGTAGTTGATGGTGGTGGCAATGCAAATGCATCAGAGTCGAATGCGGGTCCCCTTGACAAGGCTCTAGCGACAGTGGAAAGCCTCTATACAACACAGGACACATACTTCCCCAGAGATCCCAAGGAGAATACAACTAGGGTCCAGCAGGATTCGAACCTTGCACTTGAAGTTCTTGATTCAATACCTCTAGAAATGAGAAAACAACCCTCACGATGAGCTGTGTATGAATATATGACAGGGAAAGTGTTGGATGTTTTCCCTGAATATTGTAAAGAAGCAGAAGACCACTTGTTAAAGGCCATTATGGAGTGTGTAGATTGCACCAGATCGCTCATCCTTCACTGAACGAAACATATCCCCGAGAAAAATCTCGATTTTACCCACAATTACCAGGAAACAATATCATTTCAGAAAACAATATTTTAAGGAGGGAACCCATTCTATATACTGAGGTCATAGCTGGATCGATAAAAGGATCTTTGAATGGAATGCATTAAACGGCATGTTCACCAGGAATATGTAAAAAGTATTACCTCAAAATTTTATGTTTTGATGGAATAAAATTACAAACTGATAAATGATTCAATCCTCCAGCATACCTTAGGATGAACATATCTATAGGCACCGCAACTAGGAGCATAGAAACAATTTACCGTCCCTCTCCAAGCTATAGAACAACCTCCCATTACCAAGCCAATGGAGGAGCTCACGGCCATTACCAGAGCTCTGCCACAGTAGCAGAGAGGGAGAAGCCGAGGGCGCATATGCATAGGGAGAGAGGCGACAGTGATGGAGTGTTAGGTTTGAGGACGTGTTTAGGGTTTGGAGAGATAGGTGTAGGGTTATTTTGGAGGAAGCGGGCGCATGGGCCTCATGCAAGGACCCGCCGCCCACGTTAAATTTGTTTTTTCTTTATTATTCTTATTTAGTTTTATCTCTTATTTTTATTTTATTTTGGTTAAATTGTTAAGGTTTCAATTTAAATTCATTGTAAAATTTTTAAATATTTGATTTTAAATTAATATTAAATTTAAACTATTAAACTTTAAATTAATGTTAAATTTTAAATATAATTTAATTTAATGTTCAATTTTAAAATTTTAGTAAATAGAATATAATTTAAATAGCATATAGTTAATTTAGAATTTAAGTTTTATGATTATTTAATTGTATGATTAATTAATTATATTTTATGATTAATTAATCATGTTTTAATTAATTATATTTTATGATTAATTAATCATGTTTTAATTAATTAATTATATTTTATGATTAATTAATTATGTTTTAATGTTTTAATTAATTAATTATGTTTTAAATTTATTTATAATTAAAATTATGTTTAATTATATTTAAAATTTATAATTCATGCTTAAGGAAGGAGGAGCAACTTCCACCAAATTACTTTCCTCACACTGACAGTGTAAAGGAGTTTGGTAGATGCTAGCTGTGTCAGGGTCAGGAATGGCGTCAAGGAAAGTGGATGCGACTAATTGAAGTGACTAATTATATTGTTTTTAGTGAAAGGTTAAGGACCTAGAACGAGAAAAGAGGGAGGGGGCTCAAGGCCACCACCATATGATAACAGAGTCGCGCCAAGGACAATAGCCACAGGGATTTCAATGGAAACGAGTGCACCATCTCGTTCATCGCCAACAATGCAGACAGGTCCACGACCATCTTAGGGAACAACTAGTAGGGGCAGGGGTCTCAGGGGAAGGAACTCATTTCAAAGACAGTCACATAACAATGCACAGGTTCAATCTCGTGTTACCTGTTGGGGGTGCGGAGGACCCCATTATCAGCGTGACTGCTCGTAGTTACAATTAGGGTTTGTGCATAGAGAAGGAAAGGCATCGATGGGGAGAGCAAGTAGTAGCCACCAGATTTACACAGCGGTTAATAATCGCCAGGCCGAACATCAATCCATGGTGGTGGAGTCATCAGATACGCTAAATCATATCAATGATAAGATTTTGTTTGATTCTGGTGTGAAAAATAGTTTCATTTCACCATCTGCAATATAAAAGAGTGGGTTGGTAGCCTACGAGCACGATGAATTTAAACAAGTCGAGATGGCTTCGGGGGAAAAACAAGTTGTAGGACCTAGTGTTGATAATTGTATAGTAGACCTGAGAGTGTGTACTACCAGGTTAAAGGTATACGTCACTACTCTCGGGGCATATGACCTAATCATTGGAATGGATTGGTTAGCAGCTCACCGAGCTTTGGTAGATTGTTTCGCAAAGAGGGTGCTTTGTGTCGACGATGAAGGAAGACCAGTAGAGATCCAGGGTGTACAGAGAAAAGTGTCATTAGGATTTATATCTACTATGAAAGTTAAGCGATGCTTGAGGCAAGGGTGTCGATTGTATGTAGTGGAAGCAGTGAATGAAAGGAAGGGACCCTCAGTGGATCAGTACCCGGTATTATCAGAATTTCAGGATGTTTTTCCGAATGAGTTACCAGGGTTACCTTTTGAGAGGGAGCTTGATTTTACTATTGAAATAAAACCTGGTGCAGAACCAATCTCCAAGACTCTGTATCCGATGATAGTGCTGGAACTTTTTGAATTACAAATGTAGTTGAAAGAGTTACTAGACTTAGGGATAATAAGACCCAGTGTCTCACCCTGGGGCGCACTAGTAATTTTTGTAAAGAAGAAGGATGGATCCTTACGACTGTGTATAGACTACAGGGACTTGAACCGTGCTACAGTGAAAAATAGGTACCCGATGTCGTGAATAGATGACCTCTTCGATCAGACGAAAGGAGCTGCGGTATTCTCAAAGATTGATTTGCGATCAAGGTATCATCAGTTAAGGATTAAGGAAGGTGATATCCCAAAAACTGCCTTTCGAACTCGGTTTGGACATTACGAGTTTGTTGTAGTACCTTTCAGATTGACCAATGTGCCAACAATATTCATGAGCCTCATGAACGACGTATTCCGAAAGTACTTAGATCGATTTGTACAAGTCTTTCTAGATGACATCCGCATCTATTCCAAGAATGAAAGAGAACATGAGGAACACTTGCGAATAGTGTTGTCCTGCCTTAGAGAGAACAAATTGTATGGGAAGTTGTCGAAGTGTTCCTTCTTCCAGAAAGAGATCCACTATTTAGGTGATATCATTTCCATCGAAGGAATCTCTGTGGACCCAGAAAAGGTAAAGTCCATTATGGAATGGCGAGTGCTGAAAAATGCCCATGAGGTGAGAAGCTTCATGGGGCTAGTAGGTTATTACCAGAGATTTGTAGAAGGATTCTCAAAAATAGCGAAACCCAACACCACCTTGCAATGCAAGGGGGTCAGGTATGAATGGACAAGAGATTGTGATAGTGCATTCATTCAGCTTAAGAGGTTACTAACTAGTGCGCCAATTCTACGAGTGCCGGATATGGAAAAGGACTTCACAGTCTACACGGATGCCTCGAAGCAAGGCTTGGGGGCCGTGCTAATGCATGATAGAGGAGTGATAGCCTATGCGTCAAGGAAGCTTAAGAAACCTGAAGAGTTATACGTGACTCATGATTTAGAGTTGGCAGTTGTAATGCTAGCTCTGAAAATTTGGAGGCACTATCTTGTGGGGAAGAACTTTGAGCTCAAAATGGACCATCAAAGTTTAAAACATCTCTTCACTCAAAGAGATATGAATGCCAGGAAAATTCGATGGAGTGAGTTTATGAGTGAGTACGATTTTGGTATTTCGTACATAAAGGGAAAGGAAAATGTTGTCGCAGATTCCTTGAGTAGGAGACCACGTATCTTCTCCTTGGTAACCTTAAAGGTCAATCTGAGGGAACATGTGTTGACACAACTCCCAGGAGACAGTTGGTATTTAAAGGTTACTTCAAATCTCCGGAGCGAGAGGAAGTTAGATCCAAAGTATGAAGGATATAGTCTGGAAACAGATGGACTGTTAAGATACCGAGGAAGGATGTACATCCCTGAGAATGGGGATATTCGAAGCATCATACTGAAGGAAGCCCATAGAGCACTTTATTGTGCACATCCGGGTGTGAAGAAGATGTACACAGATATGAGGATGCTCTTCTTCTGGGTAGGCATGAAGCACGATGTAGTCCATTTCATTGCCAAATGCTTGGAGTGTCAATAAGTGAAAGCCGACCACCATCACCCGACAGGCCTCCTACAACCACATGATGTTCCTATGTCCAAATGGGAAGGCATCTCTATGGATTTTGTTGTGCGGTTGTCGCTCACATCCCATAGACACAATGCCATTCTGGTGATAGTGGATAAGTTAACCAAGAGTGCTCATTTTATTCTGGTTAGAGACACTTACGATGTCACTAATGTGGCACGTGTGTTTGTAATCGAGGTCATTCGTTTGCACGGGATACCTAAGAAGATCATTTCATATAGGGACTCCATATTCACTTCTAGGTTTTGGACAATTTTATAGTCAGCGTTGGGGATTCAGTTGAACTTAAGCACAGCTTATCATCCTGAAACAGATGGGCAAACTAAGAGAGTAAATCAAGTCATGGAAGACATGCTTAGGATGTATGTAATGGATAATCAAACCCAGTGGGAGAAGCACCTACCTTTGGTAGAGTTTGCCTACAATAACAGTGACCATAGCTCCATCAGAATGCCACCCTACGAAGATTTGTATGGAAGGCCATGCAGAAAGCCATTGAATTGGGATAGACTAGAAGACCGAGTAATAGTTGGGCTAGAATTGATTCAAGAAATGGAGGAACAGGTGATTTAGATTAGGCAGAGACTAAAGGAAGCATAGGATAGGCAGAAAAGCTATGCGGATACACACAGGGCCGACCGAAGTTATGAAGTGGGAGACCAGGTTTTCATTCGTATCAGGCCTAATGAGAGTACCATACGGTTCAGGAAGGGGACAAAGTTGTCACCTCGATTTATAGGACCATTCAGGATCTAAGAGAAAATTGGACCCGTTGCATATCGTTTCGTACTGCCACCCCACTTGCACAAAACTCATAATGTATTTCATGTATCTATTTTACATCATTATGTTGTTGATGAATCACATAAACTAAATTGGAAGGAATTGCAGGTATCGAACGTGGGAACCCTCACGGTAGAACCGTTACGCATATTGGACCGTAGATTCCGACAGCTCAGGAATCATCTGGTAGACCAAGTTAAGGTCCAGTGGGACAAGTATAGTCCAGGATCTGCTACTTGGGAAGATGTCGAGACACTATGACGAGATTATCCCTCACTTTTGACCACCTCGAGAATATGTTTCTCGAAGGTAGGGTGTATGTGACACCACCTTTTGACTTAGACAACCAGGATTACATGAGACCTATATACTTTATTTTCTAGTCACAGTGAAACTATTAAATGATACACTTAAACTTTAAAATGTATGAAATTTTATGAATGTTTAAATGTTATTGATGATGATGTATGTAATGGGATCTACTATGAGAATGTAAATTGTATGAATGATTAAATGTTATTCATGATGATGTATATGATGTGACATATTGTGAGAATGTGACTTTTATGAAGGATAAATTCTATTAGAATGATGTTGGATATGATGCAATCTATTTTGGTAAATGATAATCTTATGAATGGGTGTTGAAATTGAATTATGGGATATTATGAGATCTATTTCTAACTGGAAAACTTTGATCATAATTTATCGGTACAGGGATACCAAATTGAAATGATGATAGTATGAAATTACATGATGATAATGCATAGAAATGTATGAGTTTCTGTTACAGACTAATCTACAGGTTATGGGCTATGAAATAGCCAAGGGATAATGATGATGAATGTGGATATCATGAACACTAGCCAAGAAACATTATGGTATGAATATTGTATGTGAAATTATATTGGTTTGGATGCATTGCTATGATATGTGGACCAGTGCAGGATTTCAGGTGAAGAGACTGCCCAAAACCGAATAAATGATGAAAAAACCCCCAGCAACACGATGCCACTGTGTATTCCATTGTAGGGTGTGGACCCTAGTCCTGTTAGGAGGGGTGGAGGCATTTCCCACTGTGTATCCTCCATTGTAGGGTGTGGACCCTAGTCCTGTTAGGAGGGGTGGAGGCATTTCCCAGCGTGTATCCTCCGAAACCTGAAGTCATGGGAGGACGGTGTTAGTTCACACTCCCCAAGACGTGTGATGATGACTGTCGGATGCCTGCTAGGGAAGCTTGGCCGAGATAGCGACACTTTCGCTTACGGGTTCTATTTGGAGTTAGGTCAATATAGTTGACGCTCCAAGATAGTCTAGCAGAGGAAGGATAGGAATGGAGATGGAAGTAGGTTAGGGAGGAATGATGAGTACTAATAGTTGAGAAGGCATGGAGATCTGTCTTGTGGTGGAATTTAATGTTTTCCCTTCTAGAAAGAAAATGTGCATATATGAATATTTATAATTTTGTAACTAAACCATAGTTGTCTAAATAAAATTGTTGAACCAGGATAATTGTAATTAAAGGATTTCTCAAATATTTGATTGGTTTATTGTCTGTTATAAAAGACTAGTCTTGATGACTAGATTGGATACCTACATAAATTACTAAAGGATGGTAGTTTTGATTATTAGTACATGCACGAGACTTGTATGTACTAGCTACACATACATTTCTTGTACATATACATTAGTATGTATGAGTTTTCTTGACTTACTTACTGATAGTGTCGGTTAATTGTTATGAATGTGTGAACCACATTTCTTTTCCTTTGTACCAGAAGATACCTTAACTTCAGGATGAAGTTTCCTGAAGGGTGGGTGTATGTAACGACCCTGCTTAAATAAATGTATAGGATTATTAATCATAATTAAATTGATAATCCTATTGTCCTAAGATGTTAGCTAAACAATAATTATTTCTTATATAATATTAACTAATTAACTATCATTAATTATTTGTTCATAATTGTCAATGGTTAATTAATTATTAATTGACTCTTTAATTATGTGAGTAAAGAATTCATGGGGTTAATAATTTAATTTATTTAGACTTATGTATTCGGGAAAGGATGGGACATTAAATGTAAAGATAAGATAAGATAAGATAATAAATACAAGGGGATAAGATAATAAATAAACGGATAAGGAAATTAATGAAAGGAGAGTCGATGAAGGGGTAATATGAGGGGGAGAGCCTTACAGTGGAAGGCATTCTTTTGGGAGGGGATTTTGATTTTTGGGAGGAAGCATTTTGGAGGGGGACGGGAGCATTGGTTTCTTGGCTTGGTTTTTCTGGTTCTACGGGAGAGTTCTGCAGACTGTGAGAATCATTGCAGGGGGCACCGGGTTGCTAGGGGTTTTGGGCATGGGGGCCAGGATTCCTTTCAGTTTCCTGGAGCTAGGGAGCCAGACAGGATGCTCCTAGCTGGCTGGGAGGATAGTCGGTTTGGGCAGTGTTGGTCAGTGCATCAGGCTAGGCAAGACAACATCAAGGCAAAAGGGAAGGGACAGCCATATCGATGGGAATTAGCAGCATAAGCAGGTATTTTATTGTGAATTGTTGAGTTATTTCCATGCTGTAGATAGATTTTAACTTATGCAGAATATTTATTCTTATGATGTGAATGAATAATTTACATATGAGACGACAATTATATGTTAATTGAATTAAAATTTTATATTTAATTAAGTTGGCCACTACAAATGGATTTCTTCAAGCAAAACATGTTTGGTTCTCTTCTGAGCGCTCATCTCATCTCTTGTTTTCCAAAATATGCTAGTAAAAAAAACCACCCTCTATGCAAAAATGAGACTGCCCATAAAAAATTGCCTCCTAGGCCATAGAAATTTTCCTCTCTTTCTTTGCTTTCTTGAATTAATTGAAAGTATTCCCCAAGTTTATTTTACTCCTTCCCATGCTTTCCAATAACTATAGGATGTCACTCCTCACACCTACCCTATTACATGAGTTTAATAATTGGCTTTGGGAACACTAAACAACAAAATAGAAAGTTTACACAATAATAAGATAATTCATGAATGTGGGTTGGATTAATTCCCATTAGTAATTCCCCCTTGGACCCATCCATCTTGTGGAATCATATCCCCCCATATTTCTTCATATATTTCATATCACAACCATCAATTACTATTTTTATTAATAAATCAATGCACATATTGTAACGACCCCACCGTTACAACAACAATTAGTGGTTACAAAAAGAGGTAAATATATATTTTTTACATTAGGAAATTAGATCGTCACCACGTAATGAAAAACAACACCATCGACACATCATACTAATCTCTAATGACACATAATCAACACATCAACATAATTAATAGTGACACATCATATATTAATCACTACACAAGAAAATTCATGAGGTTCATTTGAAAGCAACATCATTATCAATCAATCAACATATATCATAAAGAAACTACCCGCCCAACCTATACTGCATGGTTAGGACCTCCAAGATACATAAGAAACACTAAGTCGAGGATTCATCTGATTGATTTTAAACACTTAAGGTCTCAGGACTAGTTACTGTTCTGAGGAATAAGGAGATATCTAATCCCATAACCAACTTCTATCCTAACATCGTGACTAGATTCTAATATTAAAGAATCGAATTAAACGTAATTAATCTTGTCAATAAACCACATGTAAACAATAACAATGCATCTACGCAAGGGAATAACAAGGACAACAGGTTGATAACTGCATCATTTCTATGGTATTCCAAAACTTTAACTTATTTGCGCACCACCTTAAACAATTATCATAAACATCTATCATTTCATGGATGTGCACGATAATCTACCTTAATTAATCAACTTCAAACAATAATTAAGAACAAGGTTGAATAAGAGACAATAAACAAGGATTAATAAAACCACAAAGCATAATTACATTCTTGTAAGAGATAGAGATCCATTTCTCATCATCATTTGTATCTTGTCAATGTCATGTTTGTTCAAGTCAAGCAATCATCTGTCCATTACTTCAAGCTACTATAAAGAGTATGAATCTTCATGTAGTGCAACTATACCTTTAAAATGACTTATCATAATTAAGTAATACTATCATAATTCAATACTAAATTTCATAGAAAAAACAAGCTACCATAATGGAATCACACTTAATAATGAATTATTAGAAAACCATGCTGCATATATATCCATGAAATAATTTAAAGGATCATCAGAAATTAAGCCATAATATGATAACTACCACACTAACTTACATATCCCTATATATGTGGATTTTAAAGGAAGATCAAGTCTTACTTTAACAATATGAATAACAACTCAAGTTGACTTATTTATTTGAAGGATCACACGTCGACGCTAGCTATCAAATTCTCTAGTTTCATTGATTTATTTGAAGGATCAGATCTGGCGTACAACTACCTTCTTTGCAACAAGGAGAATTTTCTCCCCATCATTGCCTTTGTAGTTGATTGGATCCCAAAAAGAAAATCTTATAACCCAAAACATTAGCACATCACTAGGACGCAAGTTATATACTTTCTGCTTGGTGGAGGATAGATTGCAGCATGGAATTTGATAAAATGAGAAGCAAGAAATGCAGAGAGACGAACAGAAAAGAGAACTGTATTCAGTATATTAGGAATGTAAGGAAAAAGTACAAATGAAAAGAGTACAGAGAAAAGGGAAAACAACTGAGCTAAATAGGCTCAAGCAAATAAAGAAATGAAAGTACAGTTGGCGAGGACAACTAGCAGTGTACAGTCAACCTATTGGGGTTACATTATATTTAACACTCCATCTTAAACTCAACTGTTACAAACATCAGCACTGATTATGCCCAAGTGTTGTCTCTGAAAATCAAAAACAGATTTTCCTAGTGGCTTTGTGAAGATATCTGTGAGTTGATCTCGAGAACCACAAAATTGAAGTGCAATATCACCATTATTGACTAGGTCATGGATGAAGTGAAAGTGAGTGTCAATGCATTCTCGTTTCTTGTGAAACACATGATTTTTGGATAGAGAAATTGTTGAGGTGTTGTCACAGAAGATAGGATTTGGATCATTTTCTGTATGTGACATATCTATCAATATTCTTATCAACCACACATCTTGACAGGAAGCTGAGGTAGCATCGACATACTCTGCCTCTATAGAAGATATTGATACAATTGGTTGTTTCTTTGATGCCCATGAAATCAGGTTCATGCCCAAGTGAAAAGCATGTCCTGATGTGATTTTCCTGTCATCTATGTTGCCTGCAAAATAACTGTCTATGTAACCAGAGAGTTGATTGTTATCATATTTAGTGTACCATAAGCCAAAATTTAGAGTTCCTGCAACATATCATAGAATTAGTTTCGCCATATTCCAGTGAGAATTTTTGGGGGATTCCATGTATTTGGAAACAAGACTGGCTGCATACATAATATCAGGCCTAGTTACTGTAAGATACAACAAACTGCCTACTAAATTTTTGTACAGGGTAGGGTCCACTGTAGGGCCTTCATATTTCTTGCTCAATTTTGTGCCTAGGGGTATAGGGGTTTCTGCTGGATTGCATTCTTCCATTCAAAATCTTTTGATGATCTATGTTGCATACTTTTTATAACAGACAAAAATTCCTTTGGTTGATTGATCAACCTCAATCCCCAAAAAATATTTCATTATGCCAAGATCTGTCATCTCAAACTCATATTGCATGGCATGTTTAAAACTGGTTAACTCAAGATTTCTACTATATATCATATCATCGACATATAAGCATACAATCAAACTTTTACCGTGGTGATATGTTTTGGTGTAAAGAGTTGGCTCATTTTGGCTTCTACTAAAACCACTTTTGATCAGGTAAGAGTCAATTATGTTGTACCAAGCTCTTGGAGCTTGCTTTAAGCCATATAAAGATTTCTTCAATCGATATACTTTGGTTGGATGCTCTTGGACTTCAAATCTAGGTGGTTGATCGACATAAACTTCTTCTTCTAAGAAACCATTCAGGAATGATGACTTGACATCTATATGGTATACTTGCCATTTTTTTTGGGATGATATGGCCAATAGAGTTCTTACAGTGTCTAATCTTGCTACCGGAGAAAAAGTTTTACCATAATCAGTACCTGGTTGTTGTGAGAATCCTTTGGCAATGAGTCTTTCCTTGTGTTTTTCAATCTGCCCTTTTTCATTGAGTTTAGTTTTATAAACCCACTTGACACCAATACTCTTCTTGTGTCCGAGCAAATCAACAAGATCCCATGTCTTGTTCTTCTCAATGGAGTCAATTTCTTGGTTCATGTCTTGAAGCCAATGTGGCTCCTTCGTTGCTTCTTTAAAAGATGTAGGTTGACATGATATTAATGCAAACAGATTGTGGTGTTCAATGTCATCCAACTACTAATGGATTTCTCTGAAACTTCGAGTTCTATGATTTTGAGGTTCAGAGGATGAGTCTCTGCTTGAAATTGAGTTATTATGAGAGTTTTCAGATTGTCCTCATGCCTGCAATCTTGGAAGAGCAGGTTGAGGTATTCGCTGTCCTGAATTTTCTGCGTTTTCAGAACTTGGCAGCAATGGATTTTGACTGTCCATTTGTTGATTTTCAGATTCTACCGAGAATTGATTTTCCAGAAATTTGACATCTCTGCTAAGAATTAGTTTCTTGGAGATTGGATTATAAAGTCTGTAGGCTTTAGATGTTTTATTGTATCTAGTAAAGATACATTTCTCACTTCTATCATCCAGTTTCTTCCTTAATTCAGAAGGTATGTGAGTGTATGCTATGCATCTAAATGTCCTTAAATGTGCAACATTTAGCTTTGTCCCACTCCATGCTTCTTGAGGGAATTTCATCTTTAGACTTGTGGTTGGAGATCCATTCAAGAAATAAGCTGAGCATGCTACTGCTTCAGCCCAAAAAATATTTGACAAAATTTTTTCTTTGAGAAGACTTCTTGCCATGTTCATTATTGTTTGATTTTTCCTTTCAGCCACTCCATTCTGTTGTGGAGTATACCTTGTTGTTGTTTGCATGATAATGCCTTGTGATTTGTAGAAATTTGCAAATTCGTTGGAATTGTATTCTCCTCCTCCATCGGACCTGAGTGTTTTTATATATTTGCCACCCTGTTTTTAATCTTCTTCTTTGAATTCTTTGAATTTTGCAAAAGTGTCAGACTTGTGTCTGAGAAAATAGATCCAGATTTTCCTGCTAAATTCATCAGTAAATGTTAGAAAATAAAAGCTACCATCTATGGATTCTGTTTGCATTGGTCCACATAGATCAGGGTGAACAAGTTCGAGATGTTGTTTGGCTTGAGTGGAAGACTGTGGAAAACTAGTTCTCTTATGTTTTCCAAGTATGCAAGACTCACATGTGGAATTTTTCTCTTTGAAGATAGGGAGACCTTTGACCATGGAGTGCTTCTGAAGAAGACTTAGAATCTAAAAGGGTAGATGTCCAAATCTTGTATGCCAAACCATAGTTTCATTTGGGGTGGTTGCACTTTATGCATATGTTTGAATTATATTTGCAGTTTTGAGGGTCAGGGGAAACATCCTATTCTAAGTCATGTGGATTTCATAAATCAATTTTCTATTGGGGGTGTTATCAAATATCCTACAAGATGCTCCCTCAAAAAGTACCTTATAGCCATGTTCAATGAGCTGTCCTACACTTAGCAGATTATGTTTCAAATCTGGAACATGATAAACATTGTTTATGTCCTTCTTTACATTATGTTTAGTAAGAATAGGAGCAATTCATTTTCCTTGAACTTTGACTATGGATTTATTTCCAAGTGTAATACTAGTTGAGATTGAAGAATCAATACATGAAAGTAAATCTTTGTTATCTGTCATGTGATTGCTGCATCCACTGTACAACAACCAGAGATCTTTAGGTTGTTCTTCAGTTTTGTGGCATGAGAGAAACATACCTCCTGAGGTTTCTCTCGTATGATTTGACACATGTGCTCTGCCTAAGAGTTGATCTGCTTGCTTCTTCCTGCATTCAGATTCATAGTGCCCATAATTTTTGTAGTAATAGCATTGTATTCTTGATTTGTCATTTGATCTTTTCCCTCTGCCTCTTTGAGGCTCGAAATTCTGATTTTGTCTGTGACCTTGGAAATTTTGATTTTGATTCTGTTGTGTGTTACCTCCACTTGAATGGTGGTTTCTTGTAGTGCTCTCGCATCCTTGGTGACCTCTGTCTCTTCCTGTATCTCTCCCTCTACTGAAGGAGAATTGAGTTTTGAAAGCATTGGCGATTGACTCATCTGTGAGATGCAGTCTGGTCTCATGTATCACTAGAGAACCAATTAGTTCATCTGTTGAAGAATGTGACAAATCCTTGGATTCAAGGATTGGTGTAACAACCATTTCGAATTTCTTTGGTAAACTTCTAAGGACTTTCTCAACAATGCATTGATCAGGGATGACTTCACCAATCAATCTGATCTGGTTTACGATTCCCATGACTCGGGTCATAAACTAATCCACAGTTTCAAACTCTGTCATTCTTAAAGTCTTGAATTGCATCCTCAAAGTCTGCAGTTTGACTGTTTTGACCCTGTTATTTCCATGGTAAGATGATTTAAGGATGTCCCAGGCCTGTTTTGAAGTACCAGCACCTGTGATTTTTGAGAAAATCGAGTCATCCACTGAATTTTCAATCCAAAATTTGGCTTTATTCTCTCTGTTCCTCTGAGTTGCCTGAGCAATTCTCTGTTGGTTTGTCATGGCGGAAAGGCCTGTTGGATCTAGTTCCACATATCCAAGATCCACTGGATCCCAACACTCTTGTGCTTGCTAGAAGGATTTCATTCGAAGAGACCAAAACTCATAATTCTTTCCAAGAAGAATCAGACCTTGAGTTGGTCCTAAATTGCTAGACGTCGCAATTTTTGAAGAATTTTAACGAAACATAAAAAAATTGTGGAAAATTTCGTGTTTACCTGTTTCCTGCGTGATTCGAGCTTTCACAATTTTCGTCTTCGGCTTTTCTCACTTCGAGACTTCAGGACTCCTGTATACGAGTCCTCCATTTTCTTGTCTCTCCAACCTCTGGTCGCCTAAACGTCGAAAAAAAAACTTAACGGTCCTATATTGACCCCTAGCCTCCTTGCATGTGACCACGACCAAAGACCATGCACCTAATCATTCAAGCGCTACCAGATTTTCGCGAATCGGGTAATCGCAATGCCTTCGCCGATTCTCTGTCCCTCAGTTTGCCGAAATCTGAAATATCCTGGCGCTTATTCCTCTTGAACGCCTTTTCGAGATTTCACAGTTTGGGACTTCGGGAGTTTGGCTACAATGATCCTGGGTCCTTCAGACTCTCGATGTGCGAAAAGACGAATATCTTCCTTGGACAATCAATGGTCCAGATCCTCTTATGATCTGACAGTCCAGATCCTTTTGGGATTTCACGAATCGTTATTTCGCGACTCTTGAACTCTCGTCACGATGATCTCCAAAACACGAACTCTGAAATGCCAAAAAATTTGATGGCGCTTGCATCTGCTGCCACCTGTCCTCTGAGATGGACGGTCCTGATTCTCTCTCGAAATCTTCTTTTGAGTGATTTCATGATTTTGGGATTTCGTGTATCGGGGTATGGAGTGCAGTCTCCTCTGCTCGTCCAACTCCCGATTCCCGATTTTGTGATACCGTCAGATCGATGGCTCACGTTCTTTCTCGATCCAACGGTTCAGATCGAGTCGTGATTTCGTGATTCGTGAATTCTCACCGCAGTCTTCTGACCTTTACTCCCTACGAGTCAGCGAAATGTCGAGATCTCGCCATGTGTCCTCCTTGATGGATGGTCCCAACAATTTCGGGATTTCGTGACTTCGCAAGTCGTCTTTTCTCCTGTGCGCTGCAGAGGACTAAACCTCGTGCACTTTCTCCTGGATCTGATGACTATCGGTGATCTACGCAAAATCTAACAGCCGAAATTCTTTCGCCTTTTCTGCACTCTCCTCGTCCTTTCTGAGCTGGATTTATGCCTCAGATTTGTTCGCAGGACCGATTTTACGGCTGTGAATGTTGTCCTTTGTTGTTTCTAAAAATATTGACCGATCTTTCACGAATTTGCAAGAATTTCATGAGATCCTTAAATGTTTCTTGCTCCTGCAGTAATCTTTCGTGAATCTTTGACAAATCTGTAAATTGTTCACGATTCTTTGCACTTTCTCCTTCTGCAGTTTCTACTTGCTCGATCTTTTGAGCGTATAGCGCTCTGCTTCCTCGTGTGAGCTTCTTGCGACGATCTTTCGAGCGGATGGTGGACAACTCTCCAAGCCTTGTGAAGAAGTTGTGTCACGTGCTCTTGGTTGTCAATGTAAGCTCTGTGCAGTTGAGGATCGGGTTGCTCTCTAGACTGTGTAAAGAGGCTTACTGGTGAAACTTTGATACCATGATAAAATGAGAAGCAATAAATGCAGAGAGAAGAACAGAGAAGAGAACTGTATTCAGTATATTAGGAATGTAAGGAAAAAGTACAAATGAAAATAGTACAGAGCAAAGGGAAAATAGCTGAGCTAAACAGACTCAAGCAAATCAAGAAATCAAAGTAAAGCTGGCCAGGACAGCTGGCAGTGTACAGTCCTGTTGAGGTTACATTATACTTAACAGAATTGTGGGCTGTATCGATTTCTTTACACCAACCGTGCATCTCTCACAAGTGGGTACATGTCTGGCCAATGCTGAAGAATTTCGTTCAACCCCAAATACTGTAACAAATTCCCCAAGATTGTACTGGTGTTTGTATACAAGATCGGGGTATGAGTAAACATATGTGGTATGATATTGTTTTGTGCATGGTTTTCAATAACCCCATCATCGAGATCAATCCTTCAACCCCAAACTCGTACTCATTAAATAGACCCGTAGACCACAGTTAAAATGCAAGCGGATTTTGTCTCATAAACATGAATGACTGTACAATTTTGCATTGAATTTATTTTGTACCCAGGAGGATTTTCCCATCAATAAAATAGGATTTACATTCAAAGTGAAATATTCCTATCGATTTCAATCTCGAAGACAACTGGATTCAAATATGTAACAAACGTCGTCGAATCCCATGGTTTCCACGCACCTCCATTAACCAGGTTTTTATTCAACAATCAGATTCGCAGAACAGGCATTTCACCCAGAAACGCCAATCATCCAACGACTCGTTGTAGTGTAATAATAGTTTAAAAAAGGGTCGCGTCGTACCCTTGAGCACGGGATTATATCAGATCGAAATTGTACCTAGCGAAATCCCTCGCCAGCGCAAACAATTAAGGAGTAGTTACAATTTCAGAGCCAATAAATTTCATAATAGTCACTACCATCTTGCATCCAAGCATAAATTAATAAGTAGGTATGGAAATAATAATTTCGGAGCATTCAACATTTTCAGTGAGCAACGCAACATGGTTTTGTGAAAGAGAAGAGTCGGGAAGGGTCCATGCGTATTGAGTTAGGTAGCTGCATGAAGATAATGCGCCAGACTAAGACGAATTATGAATCAAAGGTAGATTTAAACCTAGAGCGACTGAGGCAAGTTTAATTTCATTTGAAATCAAAATGCCCAAACCATACGAAATCCCTTCCAGAAGATCCTATCATTCCACAAGAAATTATGACGGACTAAAATTTCGTTTGGTAATTATAATGTAAATGAAAATTCTAACCTGCGAATCAGAGACAGTGATCAAGAATGACTTATATCTGGGAATGAATATCCACTGGAAACGATTCAATTTTTTCTAACAATCCCCAAGGAAATCTCAGATGGCAGTGACATTATATTCCTGGATTGACAACATGGAAGGAGAGCTAACACAATTTCAAATGCTTATTTGAGAATATAATTGGCATCACCATTCAGAAAATACAAAATCCCAATGCTTAGTCTAGAATATAAATGGATCTCGAAGCACATAATTTCCATCATGATCTTGCCCGATTTGATATCATATTTACACCATACAACAAAATTCAAAAAATACATTTTATAATTAAAATTAATGAATTCAATCTCAATTTAGGAATATTGTAATGGAAGGAGATAATGTTCTTCTATGAAGGTGCTCCCGACCTCCCGCTTGCTAAAATTAATCATAGAGACTTCACCGGTACCTCCCATTCAATGCTAGGGGCACTCTTCTTCCCCCTTATCCCCCTCAAATGTAAAGTATCCCCCTCAAATGTAAAGGGGCCACACACACCAAACCATAAATCCTCTAGCTTCAAGCTTGCTTCGCAAGGTAGAGCCACCACTCTTTCCCAAGCTAGGTATCCCAACTGTGACAAGTAAAACCAATCAAAATAATTTGGTAGCATCAATTTGATTTTTAATTCAATAAATTAGGATTATTTCCTCCTTACACTTGTCACCGTCTCCCTAAGTTGCACAAGTAATTTGATATTTTATTTGAATTAAAAGTCAATTTCTCTCACATTTACCAAATGTGCTCCTTAAATCACTCCTAGTTGTCTCTTTATTCCCCATATTCTCATTGACGGATGCCTTACTAAATCTGAGTTGAGTTAAAATAAGAGTCTTTTTCTAGTTAAACTAGTCATAGTTAGTGTCTAGATACCATTCTTTGTGTACACATATTCTCTCAGCTTTATTCCTTTCTTATCTTGAATTCCAGCATGGTATTTACTTGCACCCATGTGTATTAAATCAAATCTTTAGGGTATTTCATTTTACTTAATTCTTTAATTGATTTACCTCATTCCTTTTTAATTTAGTTAATAATTAAGTTTAGTCTCCTTAAAAGAACTTATACTTAGGATTATTTTTTTTTAATAGGTTTAGATTTTCATTTGGGATTTTTTAAGTAATATATTACTCATTAATTATTCATATCTGAAAAGTTCTAAAGATTTTTCAAGGTTTACAATTATTCTTTCAAGGTTTTCTAGGCCACCTTGATTCATTGACCCAATTTTTATTTATGTGACATGCCCTTCAAGATGCACTCCATGCTCCAAGGGTGCCACTCGCTTTTGACTATTTTTTTTAGTTTTCCAACCCTTGGAGTCGACGCTCCATTCAGGAAACCTTGTGAGAGACTAAGAGATTCTAAGGAATAAGGACTTCGCCTTATGACACAGACGCCTCCCCTGCTTCCTCGACAGAGTCTCTGCGTGACCTCCCAGTCTTAAGGATCGTTCTTCTCTCTTACGTCGAGCCGAAGTGGCTCTTTTGATCTCCTACTGGAATCTCAATTCAATCCTGATCCACAGGTCTTTCTGTCCCTCTGTCATTGCCTCTACACACACCTGTGACTTTTCCCTGACTATGGAAGTTCAGGTTTCGGAACCCGCAGTGCCTCGATCTCTTGAGTCCTTGACTCTTCGACCTTCCGACCTCCGAAATGTTGATTTGCTGAAATGGATTTTCTCGCATTAGCACCCATGACTATGGTCTTGGTACATGTGACCAATGCTCATAAGACTCCAGTCCTATTTCCTTCAGGATTTATCGACCCAAGAGTCCGACCTCCAGTACTCTCGATTTCTGAAATGCCGATATACCAAGACGTCTTCTCCTTTCCTATCGGGTATTGTCCTGAAAATTCTGGATTGCTACCACGTGTCCCCTCAAGATGGACGGTTGTGATCTTTTCAGGACTTCGCTAGATGAGAAGTCGAAATGCTCACCTCTATGAGTCTCATTTCCCGAATCTCCGAAACAAATGATCCCGTGACATGTGTCCTCCCTCGAATAGACGACTGTGATTTATTTCGCTATTTCGGGACTTATGTTGCGGAGTGTTCAGACCTTCTTCCTTAGGACCTCCGAACTCCCGAATGCTGAAATCTCAATGCTAACTCCTACTTCGGGACCTTCACCTCTGTTGTTCACGAAGGCTTAGACCTCATGCATCTCCTGACAGATACAACGACTATCGAGTGTTTTCTCAAGATCTGGCGGTTCAAACCTTGTCTTCCCATGCGCTCCTCCTACATTGTCTCCTGGACATGGGAATTCCAATGGTCTAGATCTTTTGGTTGGATCTGACTGCAACTGTGTTCCTCCTGAGCTTATGTGCGTTCTTCCTGGACTTGGAAGAATTATCCAAGTGCAAAAATCCTCAACCTTTGCTCTCTTTCCTCTCTGCAAGCTCTGCGACTTAAGCCCTCTCCCGTGCGTATAAAAACGCTACTCCCTCCTGAGCTTCTCCTTCAAATCCTTGAAGGGTTCTTTGTATTCTACACTTCTGCAGAGTCTTTTCCCGGAAAGTGCTATCTCTTATGAGCTTCTCTATAATTTAGAATTTTAAGGAACTTGGTCCTTTTTCCCTTCTCCTTCAGGTGAGAAATATGATGCCCTCCTAGCACTCCTCTGCTCAAGCAACCTATTGCTGAGTATTTCAGGGTGTTGAAGAACCCTATGAAGATCCTTCTGGGGATTCTTCTTCAAATTACAGAACTTGATGGAGTTCTCTTCCTATGCATGTCTGCACATTGACTCAATGCCCTCCTAGCAGAGTTTTTATTGAACTCCTCGGAGCTTATGTCTGCTTTTGAACTCACATCATAGTTTCTCTATGCACTCCTTTGAATCTACTAAATGCCCACATGGAAGAGCTTTACAGACTCACAATAAAGTTTCTGTCTGCAAATGTGTCTCTCCTACACAGCCTTGCCTCCTGAGGTGTTCAACAACCTCAAAGGTCTACTTCTGAGATGTTGATTTCATCTATTGTGCCCTCTTCACATATCTTTTGTCTGAATCCACAGAATTCAGAAGTGTGTCTATGCATCGGTATTCAGAGACTGCAGTACTTTGTCACACCCTCTTGGCATGAAACCACAAAAATCCCTCAAGCCTGAAAATCAAACAACTCCCTGCAAATGCAAACCTACAACGTACATCTACAGCATAAATATAACACTCATAGACATTCATTCAACACAGGAAATATGCAGGAAAAACTGTTGTTTTGTATTAATGGCAATGCCTATTTTTACAAGGTGTTCCTGAGCATGAACTTCAAGAGAGTCTCGGCTCCTTCTCAACTCTCTCGCTCTATCTACTTACTCAAAACAGATACAATGATCTTTTACATGAGGGTCTCTTCGAGCTCTTCCCTCCAATATACCTACCCTATTCAATCTCATTGAATGGGCTATCTAGTCCACAATCGGATCTAGATCTCAGCCTTGCGAACATTAAAGGCCTACCTACACTACAACTTGTACAAAGCACAGCCTCATGGCTCAACAACCTTACAACATTTAATTACATTCAAATTCAAATTTGAAATGAGGCTGCATCCCTCTTCATCCTTGAATGTGTGCGCTGACGTGTCTGGCTAACTAACGTGGAGAGATGATCCTGCATCATACTCCTCAGCTACCAAATTCATGATCTCCTTCTCATGTGCTCCCCATCTCAGCTTTGGAAATCCTACTAGATCCCAAACAATTTTCTGGAGCTGTCTCCTTGCTCCATTTCGTTGCTACTACTATACTGCTGCTGCTGCTACTTCTGCTTTTCCACCCAGCTTCTCCTTGCTGATAGTCCTTGTTGACCTAGTCATCAGCTCCCTGATCTGATCTATCACTTCGTCCAGCTGCACTAGTGGATCACTCTATTTTTGCAGTCTCCCCAGCTGCAAAAATTTTCCGCAATTGGGCAAATCACTGTGATCTCCTATGCCTTCTTCATCTGCTTCCAACCTCACCTGTTGGATGTGCATGCCCTGCACTACAACCCTTGTCTCTAGGGCTTCAATCTATTCATACATATCAACTAAACTAATGTTGTCTGCCTCTTCTTCTTCTTCCGCTTCTACAAGCTCCGATGCTGCAGTCTTTTCAACTTCCTGGCTGAAAGTATTGAGCCATTCCTCAAAATGCTCATCATCCTCTTCTTATTCTTGGGCAACTTCCAAAGTCTGCTCCAATGCCTCTATGACAGTCTGAGTTGGCTGTCCTTCTTCTGATGTTGCTGCTTCACCATCTGCAACACATATTTCTGCCTCCTCTTGGGAGAATGGTAGGAATAGTTCAATTCCCCCAATCATCAGGAGATTCGTCTGATCTTCCTCTCGGATGGTGCAAGTTTTTAACTTGTCATCATATTCATTCACATGGCTGGCAGAACCATATGAATCTGCATCCTCTATCATCTCCTCAAGATGATTCAAACTCACCTTTGAGTTTACGAGACCCTCAAATAGCCTCATATGCTTATCCCTGCCCACCTGGAAAATTGGGATTTGTTTGCTGCCCTTCTGACAGACCATGAGATCAACTGATCCCATCTTCATCAGCACCCCTTGTTGAGTCGAACTCTCCTCTGAGTCCATGATACTTTCAACTAGTCCCATCTCTTTTCTCTTGCCCACCTGGAAAATTGGATTTGTCTGACTGCCCTCCTGGCAGTCTATGAGATCCCGCAGTAATCTCAACTCTTTTCCCTCCTGGCAATGTGAAATTCCCTGTCTGTCCTCATGAAAGTCTATGAGATCCCGTAGTGACCTCGATTCTTTTCCCTCCTGGCAGTCCGAAATTTCTTCTCTGCCCTCCTAGGAGTGCTTGAGATCTTCAACTAATCCCATGTCATCCTCAGTATCACTGATATTTCTCCCAGTCTCTGGTTCACATATCTGAACCACTTTTTCTGATCCATTGAGGTTTTCAGTATGCTTCAACCACCTTCTCAAAATCCTACACTGTCTTCTAGCCATCAACTACTTGACTAGACATTTTTCTCTCGTCTTCATGGGCCACTCATATACCCATCTTGACTTTGCGTTCTGCTGCATCCGCAGTTCAAGTTCTTCCATCCTTGCACTGATGTCTGCAAGCTCTTTATCCCTTGCAGTATCCTCCTACTACTGGCGGTTCTTCCTTCCAGCATGCCTATGACCTTCAGTAGTCATCTTGTTGTTCCTGTCTTATCTCTTGGAAAATCCACTGTCACTCTGTAATAGTCATCTACAGAGTCTTCAGTACTCTATTTTCTTTTGCCTTCTCCCTCTGCTTGAAATATACAAATAAAGTTCTAGCTCTGATACCACAACTGATGTGTATCAGAGTGCTCTTTTCCCCCTTGTTTTCCTTATCTAAAATCTACAGACAAGATTTCAAGCTTTGATACCACAACTTGATGTGTACCAGAGTACTCTTCTTCTCCTCGCTTCCCTGTCTGAAATATACAAATAGATTCGAGCTCTGATACCACAACTGATGTGTATCGGAGTGCTTTTTTTCCCCTTGTTTTCCTTATCTGAAATCTACAGACAAGATTTCAAGCTTTGATACCACAACTTATGTGTATTAGAGTGATCCTTTTCCTCCGACTTCCCTTGTCTGAAATCTACAGACAAGATTCAAGATCTGATACCACAACTTAACGCAGATGCCTCTCCTGCTTCCTCGGTAGAGTCTCTGTGCAACATCCCGGTCTTAAGGATTGTTCTTCTCTCTTACCTCGAGCTGAAGTGGCTCTTTTGATCTCCTAATAGAATCTGAATTCAATCCCGATCCACATGTCTTTCTATCCCTCTGTCACAACCTCTACACACACCTGTGACCATTCCCTAACTATGGAAGTTTGGGTTTCGAAACCCGCAGTGCCCCGATCTCTTGAGTCCTTGACTCTTTGACCTTACGACCTCCAAAATGTCGATTTGCCGAAATGGATTTTCTCGCATTAGCCCCCCTGACTATGATCTTGGTCCATGTGACCAATGCTCATAAGACCGCAGTCTTATTTCCTTCAGGATTTATCGACATGAGAGTCCGACCTCCTGTACTCTCGATTTTCGAAATGTTGATATACCAAGACGCCTTCCCCTTTCCTATCGGGTATTCTCCCGAAAATTTTGGATTGCTACCACGTGTCCCCTCAAGATGGACGACTGTGAAATTTTCAGGCTTCGCCAGATGCAAAGTCAAAATGATCACCTTTGTGAGTCTCGGTGCCTGAATCTCCAAAACGGATGATCCCACGACACGTGTCCTCCCTCAAACAGACGGCTTTGATTTATTTCGCTATTTCGGGACTTATGTTGCGGAGTGTCCAGACCTTCCTCCTTAGGACCTCCGAACTCCTGAATGTCGAAATCCTGATGCCAACTTCTACTTTGAGACCTTCTCTTCTATTGTTCACGAAAGCTTAACCCTCATGCATCTCCTGACAAATCCAACGGTTGTCAGGTGTTTTCTCAAGATCTGACGGTTCATACCTTGTCGTTCTGTGCGCTCCTCCTACACTATCTCCTGGACGTGGGAATTCTAATGATCTAGATCTTTTGGATGGATCCGATGGCAGTTGTGCTCCTCCTGAGATTATACGCGTTCTTGTCGGACTTGGAAAAATTATCCAAGTGCGAAAAGCCTCAACCTTTTCTCTCTTTCCTCTCTGTGAGCTCTGCAACTTGAGCCCTCGCCCATGCGTATAAAAGCGATACTCCCTCCTAAGCTTCTCCTTCAAATCCTTGAAGGGTTCTTTGTCTTCTGCACTTTTGCCGAGTCTTTGCCCGCAAAGTGTTGTCTCTTTTGATCTTCTCTATAACTTAGAATTTTAAGGAACTTGGTCCTTTTTCCCTTCTCCTTCAGGTGGAGAAATATGATGCCCTCCTGACACTCCTCCGCTCAAGCAACCTATTGATGAGTATTTCAGGGTGTTCAACAACCCTATGAAGATCCTTCTAGGGATTCTTCTTCAAATTATAGAACTCGACGGAGTTCTCTTCTTGTGCCTCTTTGCACACTGACTCAATGCCCTCCTGGCAGAGTTTTTGTAGAACTCCTCAGAGATTTTTTCTGCTTCTGAACTCACAACAGAGTTCCATTGTGCACTCCTTTGCACCTACTCAATTCCCACCTGACAGATCTTTACAGACTCACAACAGAGTTTCTGTCTGCAACTTTGTCTCTTCTACACATCCTTGCCTCCTGAGGTGTTTAGCAATCTCAAAGCTCTTCTTTTAAGTTGTTGATTTCAGTTGTTGTGCCGTCCTGGCACGTCTTTTGTCTGAATCCGCAGAATTCAGAAGTGCGTCTATGCACTGGTATTCAGAGACCGCAGTATTCTGTCAGGCCCTCCTGGCATGAAACCACAGAGATTCCTCAAGCCTGAAAATCAAACAACTCCCTGCAAATGAAAAACTACAACATACATCTACAGCATAAATAGAACACTCATAGACATTCATTCAACACATGAAATATGCAGGAAAAAATGATGTTTTGTATTAATGGCAATGCATGTTTTTACAAGGTGTTCCTGAGCACGAACTTCAATAGAGTCTCGACTCCTTCTTAACTCTCTCACTCTATCTACTTACTCAAAACAGATACAATGATATTTTACATGAGGGGCTCTTTGAGCTCTTCCCTCCAATATACCTACCCTATTCAATCGCATTGAATTGGTTGTCTAGTCCACAATCGGATCTATATCTCAGCCTTATGAACATTAAAGGCCTACCTACACTACAGCATGTACAAATCACAACCTCATGGCTCAAAAACCTTACATCATTTAATTACATTCAAATTCAAATTTGAAATGAGGCTGCGCCCCTCTTCATCCTTGAATGCGTGCGCTGACGTGGAAGGTTGACTGACGTGGAGAGATGCTAGTCTAAAATCATCGTATAAACATTGATCCTCGATCAGATATGATCATTTTTTTCACACCATGTAACCTTTCAATCTAATGGAAAAAGACTACTTCTATGTATGGCGCTTGATACATCATACGTAAATCGGTCGCATTGCCTTTTTTTCAGTGGAATTCCAACTATAAATTCCATCGAAATGACCTCTCATTTCGATTCTGGGATAGCATGTGGTTGTAATAATCCTGCTGGATTTTTGTGTTCATATTTCACTTGATGACATTCTAGACATCGCACCCAGTAACTAACTATGTCTTTTTTCATTCATTTCTAGAAGAATAAGGGCTTAAGGTCTTCCCTCATCTTCGTGACTTTCATATGAGCCATGTAAACTTCTCTATGAGCTTCGCTTAAGATCAATTTTGTTAATTCATCCTTAGGTGGTACGCAAATCCTGTTATTATACCTCATCCATCTATCATTTTCTTATGTATAACCTTCAAACTTTGGTACAATCATAGTGTCTTGTCCAATATTTTCCTTAACCCTTTTGTACCAGTCATCATCAATCTGTATAGTTAGAATCTTTTCTCAAAGATTTATCTGAAGAGGTATTACCGAGAATATGCGTGGACTTCGACTCAACCCATCAGCCACTATATTCACCGTACCTTTTATGTAATAAATATTGAAGTTGTATTTTCTAAGTAGTTCTTACCAACACTTCTATCATGCATTCAAGTCACTCTTTGTAAATATGTGTTGTAGTCCACAATGATTTGTCTTTAGTTCAAATTTTCGTCCAATCATACAATGTCTCCAAAATATCAAGGAATATACAATGGTCAATAACTCAAAATCATGCGTTGTGTATTTCTCCTCATGCTTTCTTAATTTCCTTGAGATGTATGCAATTACTCGACCATCTTGCATCAATGCTCCACATTGTAATGATCCCAAGCCAAATTTTTCGCTTGGAACCACTAACTACCACTGATTTGTGATGTGTAGGTGTTTATTGAGTTATTAAGTGCATGCAAGATTCATCCAACACATGAAGATCATAACACATTCAAGATATAGAAGCACAAACAAAGATATGACCTTTTTATTATGAGTAATGCAGAATCAATACAATAGATGGCTGATCTGGCATGAACCTCAAATGGTCGTACAAACAATAGATATGAGCTGCTACAAAATGCTTCTGTCAATACAAAAGAAGCCTCCAAAGGATGAATAATTAATGAAGACCAGTGTCAGGCAGATCTGGATTCCAACCCTTCCAGCTGAAGGGTGCCACGATCCAAGTGAAGACTGAAACCCTCAATATTTTGGCCCTGGTGCCAAATATGTCCAATCACCTCGAGAAATATGCCAAATAGTAGATCAAGTAGATCTCCAAGATCCCTCTCACACCCTATAGATCTGAACTCCTCCCTGAATGGTGCACCCCACTAGATGCCTGGAACCCTAGATAATTCAGCCCTGATGAAGGAGGTCTCCAAATGATCTGAAACTCTCCAAGAATATAGATCGAGAAATGAGAGCCCTATGGGAGAAGTTTCATGCCTAGATCTCAAGCAGATCTCTCTAGATCTGAGTTTTACTGAATCAATGGTGTGCCCCACTGGATGCCTGAAACCCTAGATAATTTGGCCCTAATGAAGGAGGCCTCCAAATGATCTGAAACTCTCCAAGAATATAGATCGGGCTATGAGAACTACATGGGGGAAGTTTCAGGCCCATATCTCAAGAAGATCTCTCTAGATTTGAGTTTTACTGAATCACAAGACGTCCCAATCTGTAGACAAATATATGATGATGATAACCCTCCAGAAAAACCCTCTAACTGATGGCCATTCCCCTGCAAACAGAACCCAAGTGTCGGAATGGACCCATGCCCTCAGGATAAGCTGGATCGAACCTCCCTCTAGACGTTGGTGTGCCCTTGCTGGAATCACAAGAACAATACGACCTGCTACCTTCTGAAGTGCTAGATGGAGATGAGTTGATACTAGAATGGTGTGGAGGAGTATTCCATCCTCAAGACCAAGCTGTGGAACAAGGTGATTGGATATTTCACCATTGAGTTGTTCACAAGGGTTTTTACAAAAAAACCCCCAAACTGAATGCTCAAGAGAAATAGAAAATGCTAATCCAAAACCAGAATGAGTAATAGGTGCGCCCCAGCCTCTTACTTATACTTTTCCTTCTAATTCTCTTTTGAGTTAGGTTAACTCCCAGCGTTAATCTTCTATTATTCTGTTGAGTTATCTTTTACTCCTTTATCCTTTTCCTTCCTTAAGTCAACTTAAAAATAGAACTTTTAACTTCTTGATTTCCCCCCCTCAGTCTGCGACTATGACCTAGTGGGGGTGCCGAGGCCACTGAGTCTCCTCATCACCTCTCTAAGAGGTGGGGGACATTACAGTCTCCCCTACTTGAAATTGCTTTTTCTCAAGCAATTCCAAACCTGCTTCTCTAACCACGTGCTCCTGCTCCCAAGTGGCATCCTCAATGGGTAAATCCTTGATGCTTCGGTTTCGAAGCCTCTTCTCTCGGACTTCTAACACCTCCTCTGGAATCAAAACAAGTTGTCCCTCCTCATCCATGGGAGGTAATGCCTCAATAGGCCTGACGTGTTGAATGAGCGCTTTCTTAAGGCACGAGACGTGGAAGATGTTGTGAATTTTGCTACCCTATGGAAGCTCCAGCTCATAAGCTACTTCCCCTATCTTCCTGTTGACTCTGTAAGGTCTAAAGAAACATGGTTGCAGTTTCTCTGCTCCGCTTCTTTTAATGGAGGCCTGCCTATATGGTTTCAACCTCAAATAGACTAAATCACCAACCTCAAAGGTACGATCAACTCTGTGCTTGTCTGCTTGGACCCTTTGCTGGTTTTGTGCCCTTTGAAAATGATCCTTCAATTCCCTAAGAATGTCTTGGCTCTACTGTATCCAATCCTATACCATCGGTGCCCTGCTGTCACCAAATGCAATCTCCATAAATGATAAAGGATCATAGCTATATAGAGCTTTGAAGTGTGACATGCCAATGGACATATGTTGGGTGGTGTTGTAGCAATATTCTCCCAAATGTAACCATATGACCCATGCTTTCCGTTGTCCTGCTACATAGTTTCTGAGGTAACCTTCCACCCATTTGTTGACTATCTCAGTCTGACCATTCGTCTGAGGGTGATAGCTAGTACTAGGAGTCAATGCCGTACCCACTAATCAGAACAAATCCTGCCAAAACGTACTCATGAATTTGCTGTCCCTTTCATTGATGATGGTTTTGGGTAGGCCGTGTAGTTTGAACACCTCTCTGAAAAATAATTCGGCCACCTGTGCTGCAGCGAAGTCTATGGCTATGGGAAAAAACTGTGCAAACTTTGTCAACCTGTCTACCACTACAAAAATGCAATCTTTCCCCTGTGCTCTGGGAAACCTGGTGATGAAATCCATGGATATACTTTACCACTTGTGCTCTGGAATAGGTAGGGGCTGCAACAGTCCTGTAGGGTGCATTTTCTCATCCTTGTTTTCTTGGCATGTAGTGCATTATTTGACATGCTTCATCACATATTCCTTGAGGCCTTTCCATGCAAACATTTCTCTCACCTGCCTGTACGTCCTGGTGATGCCCTGATGCCCTGCTATTGGTGAGTTATGACATGCATGCAGGATCTTAGCTTTGAGAGCTGATCGAGGAACTAAAAATATTCGGCCTTTGTAATAGATGAGGTCATTTATGACCCTGAAGTTATCATCCTGTATTTTCCCGTCCAACAGTTGACAAGCGAACTAATCCTTTGAATATTCCACTATCAAGTGTTCCTTCCAGTCGACTGGCATACCAGACATGGAAAAAATGGATGGCCTTCTGGATAATGCATTGGTCACTACGTTGTTATTCCCTTTGACGAATTCAATGTCAAAGTCGTAGGCCTATATTTTGCTTACCCATTTTTTCTATCTTTCATTCAAATCCTTCTACTCCAATAGATATTTAAGACTGTTATGGTCTGATTTGACCACAAACCTTGCACCTACCAAATATTGCCTGAATTTGGCTAGTGCATGCATGATAGCCAACATTTCTTTGTCGTAAATGTTGTAAATTAGTTTAGGACCCCTGAGTTTATGGCTTTCATAGGCAAGGGGGTGCCTGTTTTGCATCAACATAGCCCCTATACCTTCCCCCGAGGCATCACACTCCAAAGTGAAGGGTATGTCGAAATCAGGAAGTGCTAGAACTAGGCAGGTGCTCATGACCTCTTTCATTTTCTCCATCGTGACTTGGGCCTCATCATTCCATTTGAAGGACCCCTTCCTGGTTAGGTCAGTCAAGGGTGCGTACAGTTGAGAAAACCCTTTGACAAATTTCTTGTAGTATGTGCATAGGCCCAGGAATTCCCTCAGTTCTGTGAGTGTTTTCAAAGTAGGCGATTCCCTAATGGCTGTTATTTTCTCCTAGTGTACATGTACCCATTTTTCCCCTATGATGTGTCCCAAGTAAAGCACTTCTGTCATTCCAAACTCACACTTGGATTCCTTGGCGTATAGTCACTGTTCTTCCATGATTGACAGGATTTGGTCCACATGTTGAAGGTGTTCCTCCCAGGTCTTGTTGTAAATGAGCAAGTCAGCAAAGAATACCAACAAGTGTTTCATCAGATGTTTGTTGAACACATGGTTCATGCAAGAATGAAATGTGGTTGGGGCATTGGTTAACCCAAAGGGCATCACCAAAAACTCGTAATGGTCATAGTGACACCTAAAGGTTGTTTTTGAGATGTCCTCCTCCCTCATCTTGATTTGATGGTAGCTCGAGCGAAGATCAATTTTTGTGAAATATATAGCTCCATGCATCTCATCCAGCAACTCATCAATCTTGGGTATGGGGTACCTATTTTTGATCGTCTTTTTATTCAAATCCCGAAAGTCAATGCACATTCTCATCGTTCCATCCTTCTTCTTCACCAATACTACTGATGAAGCAAATGGGCTTGAACTCGGTCTGATGTGTCCCATGTCTAGAAGCTCCTTGATGGCCTTCTCTATCTCGTCTTTATACTTCTTGGGATGCCTATAGGGTGTGGTTATAATAGGCTTATCCCCTACTTCCATCTCAATGATGTGCTCAAACCCCCTGTCTGGTGGCACACCTGGAGGAATCGACCCAAACACTTTCTGGTGCTTGTCAAGGATTCTATTGATCTCTGGTGTGTAGTGCACCTTTCCCTTCTCATCCACCCGTGTTGATACCTTACATTCTGTTGCGTATACAATTTCTTCCCTTTTGAAGATGGCTTCCATCCTCTTGGCCGTGACCACTCTGGCAGAGCTACCTGTCATGCCTATGAGTACAACCTTTCATCCTCCTTCCTCCATAAAGGAAATTTCCATGGTCTTGTAATTTGTGGTGATGGTTCCTAAAGTGCTGAGCCACTGCACCCCTAGGATGATGTTGTTATCGGGAAGATCCATCACATACACATCCTGAACTAACTCATGCCTTCCCATGGTGAGTTTCATACCTGGTATGTATATGTTAGAGGGCATAGTACTACCACCTGCTACCTCCACTTTGAATCCTTCAAACTCTATTGTAGGTATGTGCCTCCTCTTCAGTAATGCTACATCAGTGAAATTGTGGGAATCGCCTCCATCAATTAGAAACGACACTCTCTGTCCTTGCAATACCCCTCTCATCCTAAAGGTGTTGAACTTGGGTACCCCGCTGATAGATGCCAATGTAGCCTTCTCTCCAGTCGCACAGTCTAGTTATGGAACCTCCTCTTCTGTTGCCTCTAACGTTTCGGCCTCCATGTTTTGTATATGACCATACTCATCCTCTTCTTCGTCATCTGAAGTGACCTCAATGTAATGTACCTGTCCTCATCCCATGCACTTGTGTGAGGGATTCCATGGCTCCTTGCATGTGAAACAAAGTTGCTTCCTTCTCAGTTCCCTCCTAGTGTTGTCATATATTCTTCCACGACCCTTGTCATAACCCTTAGGGTCACATCCTCCCTAGTTTATTGGAGGTCTTTGATCTCTTCCACCATTGTTAAGAGGTGGTTTGGGTATGAATTTTGGTTTAGCAGCTGGACCCAGATCCCTCGTCTTCCAAATGGCTTCCTGTAGGCTGGTAGGCTTGAAGGCCTTAACCCAAACCTTCAAGGGTTCCATCAATCCTTCTGTAAAGAGCATCATGAGCCTAGTTGGGGACATATCTTGCACCATCACTACCAACCTCTGGAACTCATCAATGTATTCCTCAGATGTACTTGTTTGCTTGAGCTGGATGAGCTCCCAAAAATGTAACTTAGGATCTCCTAGATCAAATCTATCAATGAGCCTCTGAGTGAATTCTGTATAGGATACAATCTGGTTGTGGATGAGTGTGGTGAGCCCATGGTACCACCAGTCGTGGGTCTTGCCATCCAACTACATAGTGGAAAACTTGGTGGCCTCCATCTCTCTCATAGGGTTAAGCTGCAGGTAGGTATCCAACTTCTGCACCCATGCTTGTGTTTTCATATTGGTCGTACCATCAAAGTATGGAATCTCTATCTTCCCTGCCCTTCACTCAAACTCAAAGCTTCCCATGTGGTTCGTCCTAGGCTGGTTTCTGAACCTGAGTTGACAATACTGATCTAGGGACATCTATCTTTGAACTTTCATATCCAAGCTGTAGTATTCTCTGGTACTCCTGGCTAATTGTTCCACAAAATCTTCAACCTGCTCATGCTGCCCTTTCTCATCTGTGAATGTGGGCATGTATGGTCTTGGGTTAGCTCTGTTACGTGAGTGTCGGCCTAGCAGTTCATCTGTGAACACTGGCACGTATGGTCTATGATTGGTCCTTCTACCCATCTTCCAATGGAACGTGCCACCTCCAAGACTTACTTCGGATCCCGGTGCTTTCTCCGGGTTATATCTGACTTCCTCATGGGTTCCACCAGACCCTCCAACCTCCTTATTCCCATGGGTTACTTGCATCAGAAGGTTAGTTATGCTAGTTTGGTTCTCATTCATTTTCTGTATATTCTCATCAACTTTCTTCAAGGTTTCATAGATTTCAGCCTGTCCCCTTCTGTTGGTTTCCTGATACTCATCCAACTATTGTACCAATGTACTTTATGTGTGGTTCATGTTTTTCTGGAACTTACCAAATTTGGATACTAAGAGAGCCAAGCCCTGAGGCTCATGGTTGTCTCCTGACCCTTCCATTTATGCCTCTGTTTCACTGTTGTTTTTCTTCCTCCGACCCATAACAATCCCCCCGTACCTCTGCATGCACCGATCTCTCCACAGGTTTGAAGGGTTGAGGCTCTGATACCACTGTAATGATCCCAAGACAAAGTTTTCACTTGGAACCACTAACTACCACTGATTTGTGATGTGTAGGTGTTTATTGAGTTACTAAGTGCATACAAGATTCATTCAACACATGAAGATCATAACACATTCAAGATATAGAAGCACAAACAAATATCTGACCGTTTTATTATGAGTAATGTAGAATCCATACAATAGATGGTCTATCTGGCATGAACCTCAAATGATCATACAAACAATATATATGAGTTGCTACAAAATGCTCCTGTTAATACAAAAGAAGTCTCCAAAGGATGAATAAGTAATGAAGACCAGTGTCAGGCAGATCTAGATGCCAACCCTTCCCGCTGAAGGGTGCCACGCTCCAAGTGAAGATTGAAACCCTCAATATTTCGTCCCTAGTGCCAAATATGTCCAATCACCTCGAGAAAGATGCCAAATAGTAGATCGTATGATGGCAAGAACAACCCAGGTGCCAGAATCTCCAAGATCCCTCTCACACCCTGTAGATCTGAACTCCTCCCTGAATGGTGCACCCCACTAGATGCCTGGAACCCTATATAATTTAGCCCTGATGAAGGAGGTCTCCAAATGATCTGAAACTCTCCAAGAATATAGATCGAGCTATGAGAACACCCTGGGAGAAGTTTCAGGCCCAGAACTCAAGCAGATCTCTCTAGATCTGAGTTTTACTGAATCAATGGTGTGCCTCATTGGATGCCTAAAACCCTAGATAATTCGGCCCTGATGAAGGAGGCCTCCAAATGATCTGAAACTCTCCAAGAATATAGATCTGGCTATGAGAACCCCATGGGGGAAGTTTGAGGCCCAAATCTCAAGCAAATCTCTCTAGATCTGAGTTTTACCGAATCACAGGACGTCCCCTATGGCTCCAAGACGTCCCAATCTGCAGACAAATATATGATGATGATAACCCTCCTAAAAACCCTCTAACTGATGGTCATGCCCCTGCAAACATAACCCAAGTGTCAGAATGGCCCCAGGCCCTCAGGATAAGATGGATCAAACCTCCCTCTAGACATTGGTGCACCCTTGCTGGAATCACAAGAACAATACGACCTGCTACCTTCTGAAGCACTAGATGGAGATGAGATAAGACTAGAATGTTTTGGAGGAGTATTCCATCCTCGAGACCAAGATGTGGAACAAGGTGAGTGGATATTTCACCACTGAGTTTCTCACAAGGGTTTGTACAGCAAAACCCCCAAACTGAATGCCCAAGAGCAATAAAAAATGTTAATCCAAAACCAGAATGAGTAATAGGTGCGCCCCAACCTCTTACTTATACCTTTCCTTCTAATTATTTGTTGAGTTAGGTTAACTCCCAAGGTTAGTATTCTATTCTTCTGTTAAGTTATATTTTACTCCTTTATCCTTTTCCTTCCTTAAGTCAACTTAAAAATAGAAATTTTAACTTCTTGACTTTCCCCCCGTCAGTGTGAGACTATGACCTAGTGGGGGTGTCGAGGCCACTGAGTCTCCTCATCACCTCTCTAAGAGGTGGGGGACATTACACACTTAAACCTTCCTTGGATGAATCTATGCATACCAAGAATTCCTTGTCCATCTCGAGGAATTTTATTATTGGCATCATTGTCAACAACTCCTTGATCCTTTGAAATTATTTTGCACATTTATCGGTCCATATAAACTTCTTATTTTTATTCTACAATTTCGTGATTGAATTATCTATCTTCGAAAAACCTTCGACGAACCGTCGGTAATATCCTACTAAACCCATAAGATGCATAATTCTTGTAAATTTGTCGGTGCAGTCCATTCCATAATATCCCCTACTTTCACTGGATCCACAAGGATACCTTCACTGGATATAACATACCCTAAGTAATAAATATTCGAATGGTAAAAAGAACATTTTTCCAGTTTCCCATATAATTTGTTTTCTTGTATACACTGTAGTACCAATATTAAATGTTCATCATGCTCTTACGTCATTCAAGAATAAATCAATATGTCATCAATAAATACTTGAACAAACTTGTCCAAGTATTCGTGAAACACCTCTTTCGTCAATCTCATGAATACCCCTGGGGCATTGGTTAGTTCAAATAGTAGAACTATAAACTCATAGTGTCTAAACCTCGTCCTAAATGTGGTTTTAGGAATATATTCCTCTTTAATTTGTAATTGGTGATATCCCTATCTCAAGTCAATCTTTGAAAACATAGTCACTCCCTTCATTTTATGAAACAAATCGTCTATTCTTGGCAACAAATATCGGTTCTTGATCGTCTCTTTGTTCATATGACAATAGTCAATACAAAGTCTCCACAATCCATCCTTATTCCTTATGAAAATAATAGGCACACCCCACGGTGACACTTGGACGTATAAGTCCGAAGTCCAACAATTACTTTACTTTCATTTTCAACTCCTGTAACTCAGGCGTTGACATTTGATATGGCGTTATCGTTACCAGTTCAGTTCCAAGTTTCAAGTCGATGGTAAATTCCAATTCTCTTTTAGGTGGCAACCCAGGTAACTCTTTCAGAAAAACGTTTGCAAACTCTCGTACTCCTAGAAGGTTATCTAATCCTTTTGCCTCACAATTTTATTTTAGATCTAATATTGCATATAGTTTACATCCTTTTTGCATGCTCTTCAACAGTTGCAGGGAATAAATGAACCTCAAGGACACCCCTTGGTTTCTTCCTACGATCACTCTTCTTTGTCCCTCACCATCGGTCAAAATTAATCTTTTTGTCTTACAATTGAGTATCACATCATGTGATTCCAACCAGTCCATACTGATCACTATGTCATAATATCCTAATATCATGACATATAGGTTGAACTTCGTTACAAAATCTCCCAAGTTAATGTTATTGTCTGTAACCTTTCCTCTAACCTTCTTTTTAGCACCCGATTCCATTTCCATGTATCTAAATTCATTCTTCTCTAATACCTTTACCTTAATTTTTTTTTAGCATTGCATTGGAAATAAATGTCTTTGTAGCACCGGGATCTATAAAAATACTAAAGGTTTGGTCGGTGATTGTACCTAACGTCTCGAGCATAGTGGAATGGTGCTCGTCCTGGTGGTTATTCATCATTGCATGAATCCTATGGGCCTTGCCCAAATCTCCCACTGTAGTGGGTCCTGCTGATCCATATGATTTGGACTTATCAACATAACAATATCATTTTATAATGTGGCTCTCCACATGTCCAACATCCGGTCTTTGGTCCAATACTATTGGTCCCCGAAGTAGAGGTTGTTGACCTAATAGCCTGAGATTCCGGTCTTTTCTACTCAACAACCCTAAATTGCTACTGTTACAGGTGACATTGTTGTTGATTGAGTGGTCCTATGTAGGGAGTCCTTTGTTGAGTTGTCGGTCATCGTGGTGTCATGAACATGGGTCCTCTAGATATATTTCGATACCCCGATGTATTTTTGGTCGGTGTATGATGTTGTTTCCCTCTTGAAGTCATCTGTCCAGACAGTCTCATAGGAGTCTTTCCCTGACCCCCACTATTTATTTCTTCTTCAGCTATGAGGTATTTCTATATTGCCTCATGCAATGTCTAAGGAATTAGAATCCTCACCTTTCCAGGAATGTTGAATTTAAGTCCGAACACAAACTTGTTGACCTTCCACTTTTCTGTGTTTAGATGTGGGGCATACCAATGTAGCTCCATAAATCTGGCCTCATACTCTGGTACTGTACGACCACTTTTTGTAAGGCATTGAACTCATTGAACTAGTGCTTAATTGCTTTGAAAATTACCTCTCCCGAAACCACTCCTTGAACAATTCCCATGACATGTCTTTGACCACCATGTTTATTTGAGATAGGAGCATCTTTCGCCATACAAGAGCACTGCTCTTTAGCTGAAATACCTCCATCTGGAGCTTAATGTTAAAGTTCTATTCATGAAGTGCAAATCACATTTCCATATTCTCCAACCATGCCTCGATGAGTGAGTCATCTGTGGCGCCCATGAACTCAGAAAAATTCACCTTCTCGAGTTATTTGTGAATGATACCACTACCAGCTGGAGCGCGCTCTGAACCCTCATTGGGTACAGGTGCCCTAGCCTCACCTCTATCTAGTCGGTTAGTCAAGGCATTTGACATCCTCTGATAGGACCTCATCAAACCAACCACATCCCCCACAACAACCTCCTCCTTCCCAACAACTTGTTCTTCTCCTTGGGGGTTAGACCCCTCTGGTGTGGATTCTACTGGAGGCGTCATACCTCTCCCCCTATAACTGCACCATATACCACCATGACGTCCTCTAACCATGATTACCTGCATGGAAAAAATTCAAATCTTACTTACCCATAAGTTCTAAGTTATAAGTTTGACACAGGGAAGGCACAACGATCCCAATTCATAGGGTTGAACCCACTCTAATACCATATGTAACGCCCCACCATTACGACAACAATTATTGGTTACAAAAAGAGATAAATATTTATTTTTACATCATAAAATTAGATCCTCACCACGTAATGAGCAACAACACCATCGACACATCATCCTAATCTCTAACCACATATAATCAATGCATTAACAAAATTAATAGTGACACAAATTATATATTAATCACTACATAATAAAATTCATCAGGTTCATCTGAAAGCAACATCATTATCAATCAATAAACATATATCATTAGGAAAATACCCACCCAACCTATCCTCCATGGTTAGGAACTCCGAGACACATAAGCAACGCTCAAGTCCAGGATTCATCCGATTGATTTTGACCACTTAAGGTCTTAGGACTGGCGACTATTTTGAGGAACAAGGAGATATCTAATCGCATAACCAAATTCTATCCTAACATCATGACTAGATTCTAATATTAAAGCATGGAATTTTAATTAATTACTCTTGGCAATAGACCACATGTAAACAATAACACTGCATCTACGCAAGGGAAGAACAAGGACAATAGGTTTATAACTGCATAATTTCTATGTTATTCCATAACTTTAACTTAGTGGCGCAACACCTTAAACAAGTATCATAAGCATCTATCATTTCAAGGATGTACACAATAATCTACCTTACTTAATCAACTTCAACAAATAATTAAGCACGAGGTTGAATAAGAGATGATACACAAGGATTAATAAAACCACATAGCATAATTACATTCTTTTAAGATCCATTTCTCATCATCATTTGTCAATTTCATTCAAGTCCAAGAATCCTCTATCAATTACTTCAAGCTACTATAACGAGTATGAATCTTCATGTAGCGCAACTATACCTTTAAAATGACCTATCATAATTAAACAGTACTGTAGGAATTCAATACTAAATTTCATAGCAAAAACAAGTTACCATAAGGGAATCACACTTAATAATGAATTATTAGATGACGAGGCTGCATACATATCCATAAAATAATTGAAAGAATCATCACACATTAAGCCATAATATGATAACTCCCACACTAACTTCCCTATATATGTGGATTTTAAAGGAAGATCGAGTCTTAGTTTAAAAATATGAATAAGAACTCAAGTTGACTTATAATTTCCTTGAAAGAATTAAGGAAGGACTCCACCAATAATATAAGAATGACCAAGATATTTTAAAAGTTCATTGAAGGAGTTTAAGGGAAGACCTAAAGTATACAAAAATAAAGGAATCAGAACTAACACTTTTTATAATTGCCTTGTAGCTGAGCTTGATAGCTATCAGCTAAGGGCTGACCTAAAGCTCGTCGTATGAACAACATACGATGCTAGGTATCAGATTCTCTAGTTTCAGTGATTTCTTCGAAGGATCAAATCTAGCGTGAAACTACCTTTTTTGCAACAACAAGGATGTTCTCCCCCTCGTTGCCTTTGTAGTTGATTGGATCAAAGAAAGACAATATTGTAACCCAAAACATTAGCACATCACCAGGATGAAAGTTATATCCTTTCCGCTTGGTGGAGGATAGATCACGGCATGGAATTGCGGGATGTATTGGCTCTATTGGGATCGAAAGTGGGTACATGTCTGAACAACGCTAAAGAATTTTGTTCAACCCCAAATACTGTAACAAATTCCCCAAGCTTGTACTGGTATTTGTATACAAGATCGAGGTATGAGTAAACATATGGTGGTATTATATTGTTTTGTGCATGGTGTTCATTAACCCCCATCATCGATATCAATCCTTCAAACTCAAACTCGTACTCCTTAAATACACCTGTAGACCAGAGTTAAAATGCAAGCAGATTTTGTCTCAAAAAAATGAATGACTAACACTATTGCATAGCTCGAAGACAACTGGATTTGGATCTGTAACATACGCAGGAAACATCGTCGAATCCCAAGGTTTCCACACACCTCCATTGACCAGGATTTCATTCAACAATAGGATTCGTGGGACATGTATTTCTCCCAGAAATTCCAGTCGTCCCATGACTCCTTGCAGTGCAACAAAAGTTAAAAAAAAGGGTCGCGTTGTAACCTTGAACACGAGATTATATCAGATAAAAATTTTACCCAGCGAAATTCCTTGCCAACGGAAACAATTAAGGAGTAATTATAACTTCAGAGCCAAGAAATTTCATAATATTCACTGCCATATTGCTGCAAGCATAAATTAATACGCAGGTATATCGATACAAATTTCAAAGCTTTCAACATTTTCAATGAGCAACGCAACACAATTTTATGAAAGAGAAGACTCGAGAAGGGTCCACGCGGATTGAGTTATGTAGCTGCATGAAGATAATGCGCCATACTAAGACGGATTTTGAATCAAAGGTAAATTTAAGCGTACAACGACTGAGGAAAATTTAATTTCCTTTGAAATCTAAAAGCCCATACCATATGAAATCCCTTCCAGAAGATCCTATCATTTCACAAGAAATTATAACGGACTACAATTTTATTTGGTAATTATAATGTAGCTGAAAATTCTAACATGCAAATCAAAGACAATGATCAAGAATGACTTATATCTGCGAATGAATATCTGCTGGCAA
>ML786504.1:272078-283131 GCA_009831015.1 Picea engelmannii | reverse complement strand
AGGGCAACAATTCCCATTGATCCGAAATGATATTTTAAATGACTTGGTTAAGTATTTTGCATGAGTTGATTTACCATTTAGAAATTAAAGAGAAGAAGAAGGATCTTAAATGAAAGAATGTTGCAACCATCATAAGGAATGCATAACATAAATGAGCATTAAGAACAACAAACCATAATGCAAAAAATTGTTAACGGAGTTCAGAAAAGTTGCCTATGTCTCTAGGCTTGACTTCAGTGGGGGAGGTTTTATTATTAATCTTGAATACTTCAAAATTACATCAGAATTACATCAATTTGTTCTCTAACTGACCCAACAATTTTTTTCTCTATCTCAGGAACTCAACGCAATAGACGACAACGAAAAAGGTGGAGTAGAACTCCTAGAAATGGCCTCCAAAGGTTAACTACTCTTCTAGCTTAACTGCATAAAAATGGCTTGGACTTCACAAATTGAAATTATTATGTTGTTCTGAACTTGTTTTCCATGGAACAAAGGTTCGATTTATATAGGATTTGAGTTGGGGGTCACATACCAACTTCCTCCCAAGATCTTGCCTCAATCTGGGGTCCAAATCCTCAAAAAATGGACAAAATCCCATTAAAACAACCAATCATTAAAAAATCCAACTCTAAAGTCAAAAAACCACATTTGGAAAATATATGGCATGTGCCCCTTTTTCGTCAGCTCTTCATCATATGGTGCACCATGTGGTCAAGCAGTAGTCCACATGGCACCTACGTCTGTTGGTTTAACCCCTAGTCTAGCTCCTTGGTCAGCGGGACCGAGGGATTATCCCCTAACACCTAGACCATATCACAACAAAATAATGTAAAGTGGAGTGTATTTAAGTCATGCCCCTCTGCCCTTGTGGCTAGCAGAAGGTGTTTAGAACGTTGCTTGCTCGAAAGGTCCGAAGGTCGATCCGTCGAAGCTACATATCAAATTTTTTACTCGTCCCTTATTGGACTAACCCAGGGTGCCATGTGGAACCACTGGATTAGGCCATGTGTCATCCTGCCACTGGCTCATATCAACCTATTCAACTACACAGTCACCATTCTAGTCAAACACCAAATCAGCTGCACATTCAACTCGTACGCTACGTGTCCAACCCAGAGCCAGCCACCTATCGAACATGTCATAGCCGTACTTCCACATGTCAATGTCACTTCATGTAATATTGTCATCCATACTGCCACTTGTAGACCAATCACTAGCCACATCATCATACGGACTGCCACGTGCCAGTCCGTACAGTCCACGTGTCTGCCACATCCACCTCTAAAAACGCCAAATTTGCATGACACATGTCAGCCTCTGGTGCTACCACATCAGCATGATGACATCATCTACCATGTGTCATGTTGACATATTGATGATGTCAGCAGTATGAATTGTTGACTTTGAATTTGAATTTTTACCTATTTGGGAAAAATGTCAGATTGTGATATCTTTCACATACGGAGTCCATTTTCAAAAAATAATATATTATCGGAATAGGAACGACGAGCACTACACAATGGTGTTGGTTTCATTTGAATATAAGAACTTTCAATTTTTGGCCTTTTTGGATCCATTTGGATCACCCATAGATCCTCTACACCAAGAGAAATTCTCAGTGCTCATAGATTTTTTTAATGAATCTGCAACATTCTTCAAAGTGTTCACCTTCATCAACAATGCTTTATTTTCTTCAACCATGTCTCTCATAAAGTGATATTGAACATCAATATGCTTTGTCTTTGAATGATAGGTCGGGTTCTTTGCCAGGAAAATTACACTCTAACTATCACAATCTATTCTTACATCTTGTTGTACCAACCCAATACCTCAACACAATATTTGTAACCATACTTCTTCCTTGCTTTCATGAGTGGCTTCTAGGTATTCAACTTCTGTAGTTGAAAGTACCACTACAGGTTGTCTCTCACTCATCCAACTGATTGCTCCTCCAAACAGGTTAAACAGATACCTGCTTGTAGATCTCCAGCCTAGTCTGCATCCAAAAAGCCATGTATGTCCAATACTCTATCCAGTCCTAGTCTTCCTTGATAGGAAAATCCATAGCTAGCAGTGCCACACAAATACCTGAAAACCCTCTTTATTGTTGTCTAATGCTCCTTCTATGGTTTTGATATATACTTGTTAAAAACTCCCATTGCATGTGCAATGTCCGGTCTAGTACAGACCATTGCATACATCAAACTGCCAACCACACTCTCATAAAGAACATGAGACATGTCCTCCTCCTCTTCTTGTATCTTGGGACACTGATCCATAGATAAATTTACACCTACAAGAATAGGGACCCTAACCGGTTTACATTCCTGCATATTAAACCTCTGCAATATTGTGTCCACATATTTTCTCTGATTTAACCAGAGTTTCTTTTTTTTTTATCTCTTTTAATTTCCATGCCCAAAATGAAATTTGCAGAACAAAGATCCTTCATGTCAAATTTAGAGGAAAACTGAGTTTTCACATCTTGGATAATCTCCTTTTTGTTTCCTATCAACAACATGTCATCCACATATAAGACCAAATAAATCGAATGATTACCAATTAATTTAAAATATACACAATGATCTTCTTTGCTTCTTGTGAAGCCAAGTCCCAACATATCAGAATCAAATTTTTGATACCACATCCTTGGTGATTGTTTTAAACCATATAGGGTATTTTTCAGCTAGCAGATCGGCTCATTCTTTCCATTTACAACAAAACCTTATGGTTGCTTCATATAGATTTATTCTTCTAGATCCCCATGTAGGAATGTTGTCTTCACATCCATCTGTTCTACTTCAAAATAAGACATAGTAGCAACAGATAACATAAATATAATAGAAGTTAACTTGGGAACATGAAAAAAAATCTCACCAAAATCAATTCCCTCAACCTGGGAATAACCCTTTGCTACTAACCGAGCTTTGTATTTCTCCACTTTTCCTTTTGCATTCAGCTTCTTTTTAAATAACCATTTTCTACCAATGGGATTTATTCCAGTCGACAACTCCACTAGATTCCAAGCCTCATTCTTATCCAAGGCTGCCATTTCTTCATCCATGGCCTTTTTCCAAAGTTTTCCGTCCTTTGAATCCATTGCCTCCCTAATAGTTCTAGGATCATCACTAGTAATAGAAATAGCAAAATTTGAATAGAAATCAGATGGATTATATATTTTCGGTTTCCTTATTTCCTGAACCGATATCCTCAATACTGGAGTATGAGGATATTCTTCTTCGGATTCTTGTTCTTCTGTAGAGTTTGATTCATCATCCTTTAAATCAAACTCTATTTTCTCTGGTTCTTCCTTACTTGGTAGGACATCTTGTTTGACAACATATTTTATTTCTCTAAATACCACATCTCAGCTATACACAACCTTCTTAGTTTTTGGGTTCCAAAGATTATAACCTTTAATACCATCTTTATACCGAATAAAGATACATTTTTCATCCTTCTTATCTAGCTTACTCTTGTTTTCCTTTGGAACATGAACATAGGCCTCACAGCCAAATACCTTGAGATGTGTGAGAGAAGGTTTCTTACCAGTCCACACCTCTTATGGAGTCTTGTCATCCAATGTTGATGAGGGTGATATGTTGACCAGGTAACATGCAATACCCATTGCCTCTGCCCAAAATTCTTTCCCTAACCTGACACCATTTAGCATGCACCTTTATTTTTCCATTAATGTCATGTTCATCTTTTCTGCAACTCCATTATGTTGAGGTTTATATGGAGTAGTATTCTGCCTTGCTATACTGCACTTCTTACATAATTCTTCAAATTCATTCCCATAGAACTCTCCATCATTATTTGTCCTCAACACCTTAATTATTTTCTATGTTTGATTCTCAACAAGAGCATTAAACTCTTTAAACCTATTAAAGACTTCATATTTCTTCATGAGGAAATATATCCAAGTATTCCTTGATAATTCATCTATAAATGAGACATAGTACACATATTTTCCCAATGATGGAATCGACACAGGTCCAAACACATCACTGTGAACTAGCTATAAAATTCCTTTTGTCCTCGTTGCACTAGAGGGGAATCTTACCTGATTCTACTTCCCATATACACAATGTTCACAGAAATCAAAATCCAGAGAGAAATTAGATATACCTTCAACCATACATTTACCGTCTAGTAGTCGAAGACCCTTGTTTCTGATATGCCCAAGTCTTTGATGCCATATCATAACCTTTTCTCTAGAGACTGTAGGAGTTTTTTCTTCTTCAACTCCAATATAAGGAACAATGGAACTATTACACCCTTCACTAATAGTGCTTCCTTGCAACTTATACAAACTTCCAAACCAAACTCCCTTCAACAACATGATTTATCCTCGAGCCATCCTGCAAGTTTCCTTTTCAAATATTGTTTTTACCCCTGCATCGTCCATTTTGCTTACATAAATCAAATTTATGGCCAATCCTGGGATGTGTAGAACACCAGGTAATTTTCTAATCCTTCCATCTATGAGCCTCAACTTGACTTTTCCTCGTCCTATGATTATGTTTGTCGAGTCATCACCTAGGAAAACATTACCTCCATCATACCTTTCATATTCGCAGAACCATTCCCTGTGGGGAGTCATATGAAAGGATGCACCTAAGTCAACTAACCATGCCTCATGATCTGTATTTACGCTTGAAGAAGCCTACACATCCCCTCCTTCTTCCTTAGAGATTTTTTATTCTGTAAAAGGAGCTTCTTCAGATCCCTTATTTTTCTCAACTTTGGATCTACAATGCTTCTTGTAGTGCCCTTCTTTTCCACATCTCCAACATACATTTACAAAATTTATGGGAGATTTAGATCTACCCTTATACTTAGATATCCCACTTGAGGACTTGGATATATTTCTTTCTTGGGAGTATCCTCTTGAAAATAATGCATATGTGCTTTTTCCTTCCATGTTCTTTCGTCTCATCTCCTCCAACAACAAGGATGAGACCACTTCATAAAACTTCAAGGTAGTTGTATTACTACCTATGGCCACAAGCAGAGTATCCCACAAGTCTGGTAAAAAGAACAATAAACTGATACACTTATCTTCATCTAAAATTTTAATCTCAACATATACTAACTTACTTATCACAATATTGAAGGTGTTCAAATGCTCTACCACCGAGTCTCCATCTCTCATCCTCAGGTTATAAAACTTCTTTCTCAGGAATAGTTTATTTACTAGGGACTTAGACTGATACAACTTCCCCAACTTATCCCTAAATCCTTAGTTGTAGCTTCCTCTGATACATTTAGTAATATTGAATTTGAGAGACACAGTCGAATTGTGCTATTCGCCTTCTGATCCAAGTTTTTCCAGTCATCTGCTGAAGTTCCTGTAGGTGAAGTACTTGGATTCACCGTGATCCACTGATCTTTGTCCACCAACATATCTTCCATCTTGAGCTTCCATGGCTCAAAAATTTTCCCATTAAAATTCTCGATATCCATTTTCGAACTACTCACCATTTCTTTTCACCTGAAGAAACAATACTGCAGATCTCCGACTGTAACAAGGATTATCACAGTCCCAATCCAAACCCTTGACCACAAAGGAATCCCCCTGAAGCCAATAATTACTCTGAAACAAAATGTAGATTTTAACCTTTTACAATATTTACTGCAAACAAATTTTCAATAAAGAACAAAAAATATACAATGGAAAATACACACATTACACATATATTTTTCCCCTAGAAACCCAAACCGGGAAAACCAACATATTCTATATTCATTCACATCATAGAATGTTTACAATAAAATATACATATAGGAGCCATCGACATTCAAAACCCTAACCCAATGACCTGGATTAGTCAAGAACCCTAATTCCTTAACAGGAAATAGAAAACCATTGAAAAAAACCATGTGCCAAAAAACCATCCAACAATGGCCAGGAAAATTGAGGCAAAATGAAAAATGAGGCAAAAAAGGTGACATGTTTCCCGAGGCAAAAAACAATTCTCAGGGGCGTTTCCCCCCAATGCCTGCACAGGGGGGCTATTGCCCTCCTGCGACCCCGAAAGAGGGAGCCTGGCACCCCCCCCTCCCCCCCCGCCCGTGTGCCCGACAAAACGTAGCGGACACTAGGGCTAGTCATGCAAAGAATATAAAACATACCCAACACAGTTGGATTAGCATACCTTGTTCGAAAGGAACATTATCGTGAAGTTTGTTGCTATGCAAACATATGTAGTGCAAAGAGGACATGTTTCCTACGTAGGTCGGGATTCTGGTGTGCATGTAGGATCTTATTGAATTTTGATGCACATCACAAAACTTGGACTAGCACACATTGGTAAACTTTAGATTGGCGTGCAATAGAAAAACTCGAACTAGCGCCCGAACCTCATCTCACCTATTGCGCAACTGTTATATTGCGCACAATACTGAAATGCACACACAACTTCATTTGTGCGCATGCATGATCTTTACCAAAAACTTTGGGTTCTAACACACGTCATACAACAAAAACGTGGCTTGCATCTCATTCATAATATGGAAAAAAATTTAAACCCATATGTTATTGGATAAATCCATAAGTGCGGACACAAACCGATCTCCCTAGATCCACCTGGATCTAGAACAAAGTAAGACAGAGCATGACTCTTTCCCTAGATTCTAACCATTGAATTAAATAGGAGGCAAGAACATAGAACATACCTTATTATCGCTTCCTTTGGTCTTTTTTTCTCTTGCTTCGCTCCAGTGCTCTCGTGCAGTCAAGACCAAGACAACACAAACCAAGTGGAGTGAATAAAGCACAATCTATTCAACAGTCAATCTATGTATATGATCAAGGAGTTATACAATAAAGTGGAAATAGCTTTATGGAAAGGGGACATATTACTGTATCATATTGATGGAAAGTAAAGATTACAACCTGAGCCTTGATGTCGCAAACTTCCTTTCGATGGCCCTTGGCTCCGACACACACACTTGCTCACTTGCATGAAGAAGATCAACTCCTTTGGATGAACTTGTTGGAGTCTCCAAGCTGCTGTAGCATCAGTCCTTCACACAATTCTTTCACCAATTCTCCAATGAATCTTGCTTAACCTTTTCCATGAGAATTCCCTCAATATATAGAAGAGAATGAATTAGTTACTTAGATAAGAATGATCCCAAAATATCAGGGAATCCAGTACTAGGATAACCATTCGAATGCCATATCATCCTTCTAGAAGATTCCCTTCTAGAAGCATCGAGAATTCATCTTCTTCCTTGCTTTAGAAAGAGTTCACACCCTAGAAGTTCAACACAGTGTGAACCTCTCGCACCCTGGCTTAAGGCAACCTGCGAGAATAATGCACTCTCGTAGGCAAATATACTAGCAGCCTACGAACAGTCTTTAAAAATGAATTTTCTGGAAGAGATGAAAATAAATTTTTCTCAGGAGAAAGTTCTTATGAAGAGCCTGAGTACACCATCATCAATACATCATCATGATGACCAAAATCATGGGTAACACCATAGACAAAATGGCTAGAAAGACTTGAAAATCAAGCTCTCCAAGAAAATTTCCATAAACCTACAAGTTCCCCATAGTGAAACCATCCCCAATATAAGTAGGTGATTCTTGCTACTACCACTCCAACACCCATATCAACTTCTTCTAATGATTTTTGAATTCCAGATTCTCCCCACTCATTCACACTTTGCTAGAGMAATAGGTTAGCATCATGTAAGGAGATGTATGGATAATAATGAAAACATTCCAATGGTAAGGTACTTGTATTTGTTGAGATCCTCTAGGTCCCATGCTCCCCATATTTTTATGTGCACCCACTATGGGGTCTAGGGCACTGAACTCTTGTTCTTTAGCAATCCACTAATTAAATTTATGGGAGTTGACCAATTTTGGTAGAAAGAGTAAAATTCTAGGTTTTTTTCACTCATTTAAAGTTAGATCCCAAATTAACTAAAGCATCGATCACTTGATTGCCTTGCTATCGAATGCATGATATTTCTACATTCTAGAAGTACAAAAGCATGTGAGAAATATTTTAGATTTCAGAGAGGATTCAGTAGTCACCAATTTGTTGAAGAATTACAATACACATGTCCCTAAAGGATCTGTTGCACTTTCTAATTATAATTTGTGAATTACCTTTGATAATTTGGACACACAAAATTTTCTTTCGACTTAATAAAGGAAAATCTAAACCAACTTGACAACATGCCACCATAGTTTATGTATCTGAAGGAGGGATTTGGATTTAATAAATGACAATCTTCCACCACCTCAACAATCTAACATCACATATCATGGATAACACATTTTTTGATATCAATAACATTATTCAAAGTACTACCAATTAGTTCCATGTTTATAAATTTATCACCACATAATTAGGGAGAACTTTTGTTATAAAATGTATTCATTTGCATAATGGGAACTAAGACATAATAAAATTAACTTCTCTTGGGCTCTCTAAGATCATGTAACTATTGTTGGTTATTTTATTGTTTATTACATGAGTTTCATATTGTTAATTAATTTCTTAATCAACATTTATTGAATGTGAAGGTGAAAGAAACTGATATAAAAGATAAAATCACAATTGTTTATAGGCATGGTTATTGTTGGTCTAAATCCACTTCATTGTAGAATGGACTCCCCTGAACCCACTAAATATGAATAGAGAATCTTGACCCTCCTATGTTTTTAGGAGTGACATCTAAACACTGATAAAAAATAAATTTGTTTTTATTATGCCTTTATATTTTTTCTCAACTTAACATGCAATTTCTTATTTACATAAGCTTATATATACAAAATTCATTTTTCATGTATTTGAAAACTTTGGAGTTAGTGAGTTGGAATTTGTATAAATATAAACTGACCCTAATATACAAAATCGTTATTGAAATGGTTTATAATGTTAAAAACCTAATATACAAAATCATTATTAAAAAGGTTTATAATGTTAAAAAATAGTTGAGAGCTAATTACATTATATATATATATGGGGGGGTGGGGGGAGGGAGGGGTTCACGACACCTAAGATTGATACTCGCTATGTCTATGAAACCCCCCCAAAATCTGCGAGAGAACATGGGGAGGCCGAGCATTTTCAGAATATTGGGGGCTCAACAACAAGAGCATCATATCGACCCATTTAAGGGAATCACNGATACTCTCTATGTCTATGAAACCCCCCCAAAATCTGCGAGAGAACATGGGGAGGCCGAGCATTTTCAGAATATTGGGGGCTCAACAACAAGAGCATCATATCGACTCATTTAAGGGAATCACATGTCACTTACAAGGAATTGAACCTAGGTGGAGAAGGTAACAACTATATATATATATATATATATATATATATATATAGAAGATACATTTTGTTTTATTTTTCTTAGTAGTTTATACATTTAAGGCTAAAATGAACCTAAGTTAGTCTTACAATACATTTACTACTAGGTTTTATTCCCTTGTCCTCTAGGTTTTATTCAAACTATGTTGATTTACATTTGGTAAAAAAAATCTTGGTTGTTTTAAGAGCTATTGCCAAGGGATATTCCTTTCATTCCTTCTTTTGAAACTATCAAATGATATAATTACTGATTTACAACATGATGAATATTAAAACTATATTTTTTAGTTTTAAAAAACATTAAAACATAAAACTAAAACTACTTGTTTTAATTTAAAAAAACATTAAAAAATGTATCTTGATATTCAATGGCAATTTGTAGCTCTGTTTTTTTTATTTTTTTTAGGAATATCAACTTTTAAAACATATATGTTTTGATATTTAGTGGCTAATTGCAGAGTTTTTGTTTTCAAAATTATGAGCGTTTTCCACTTGTAGGAAAGAAATCTACATCTTTCATAATGATTTTATGTAGTTGCTCTTAGTTATTATTTCTGCTTAAGAATAAAAAAGTGCATAACTTTAAAAATAAGGTGGTCATTAATTAAATAATACAAAAAATATATAAAATAAATAAATTATCATAGACCCATCTTGAATCCTTTAAGTAGCATATACATTTTTCTTTCTCTCATTAGTTTAACATGGCTAAATAGAATCTATGTTAATGTTAAGATGCATTTACTAATCTATATTTGCTAAAATATTTTTTAGTTATTTTAAAAGCTACTAACAGGGGATATTTCTTGCATTCCATCTTTTGAAACTATCAAATGATGTAATAATTGATTTACAACATGATTAATGATAAAACAATTTATTCCATTTTTTCAAAAACATTAAAACATATATTTTAATATTTAGTGGCCATTTACAACTTTGTTTTCTTAGGAATAAAATGTTTTGATATCATGTGGCCATTTGAAACTCTATTTTCTTAGAAATATTAGTATTTTCCACTCGTAGGAAATAAAGCCGCATCACTCATTATGATTTTATGCACATGCTCTCGATTATTTTTTAGTTGAAGATGAGGGTCCTTTCACAAGATTAATTGAATTATCATCAAGAACTCATATAAAATGTAAATTAATCTTTCTAAAGGGAAGAGTGTAACTTCATAATGAAACAAATCTTCAATACAAAATAATACCATGAAGCTATGCAATGTGAGTTGTTGTAAAAGCTATGTTTTTCCAAGTTTAATCTACCATAGAACCCAATGAACCATTTAAAATTATGGTTTAATGAATCATATGATATGTCATAATAGCAAGGATACACAACAAATGAGATAACATATTTTTTTTCTTAACTCTAAATTCTCAAAGGATATTTATAGTTACAAGATCATATTATTATATTTAACTTGGACCATATTTATCTCCTCATAATGCTCTTAGCTATATATAATAGTGTTAACAAACAACCACAAAGATAAACAAATCAAATGATAATGATGTAGAGTGATAAACTTAATCATTTAAAAAAAAAGATGGTATTTTGCCAACAATTTTAATGTGAAAGAAAAATGAACAAAAATCATAGTCCATATGGAGCACTACATGGTAATATACAATATATGATTTGTTCTAGATATGAGATATTGATCACTCTAAAATAAGGATGGAGAAGCATATATAAACAATAAG
>ML786504.1:224837-257098 GCA_009831015.1 Picea engelmannii | reverse complement strand
GGAAAATTTGATGCATTTAATGCCCAACCAAAACCTATGTCAATGAAAATCCATGTATTTAAGTGTTTCAATGAGTTGAAACAATTTTTGGTAGGGAAATGGACATGACAATACTCCCAAAACGAGGATTTAGACGAACACAGGCATTCACAGTGGACAAATCCATGTGGCAGTTGTTGTTTTGTTGCAGACAGACACACATGGAATTTGTTGATTTGATGTGGAAATGAAACATCAAAATGAATTGGTGTGGTTACTTTGTTTAAAGACTATGAGATTTTTGGGGGATCGACCAAAGGTAGTCAATGGTCAAATTTTTGGACCAATGATTTTGATCCCCATTCTTAGTTGTAAGTATATACAATGCATCTAATAAATCCTATAAAACCTTTGTGTGAAAGAAGGTGAATCAACAGATTTGGACATGCAACCACAAAAGAAACAAATTGATTTCCTTCTATAACCCTTCATGCCACCACTAAAAATTTTGAATTTACCTTACATGTATTATTGGTCCAGTCATTGTGATCAACAAGAGAAGAAGATAACACCGATTAAATTTATTTCAACCTTTATTTGTGACAATCCAGTTTAATCAATTTAAATAAGTAAATGGATAGGAGCGAGGAAAAACAAACCATTATTCCAACTAATCAAAACTTCAAACATGATATTTATTTTATGCAATATCACAATTAAGAATATAAAACATACCAACAATCATTATTGTGTGCAAACATCTTAAGACAGACCAGAAATTTTTGTATACATATAAACTGCACAATTTATAAAAGAAGTAAAGAGAAGGAACGTAACAGATTTCCATATCTGCAAAGGAATGGATTTTGATATATAACAATCACGGCTATCCCAAAACCATATTGGCGTGAGAGTTTTCATTTAATATATAGGCATAGATTCAATGCTATTAAATGTTTTGTATATACCGGAGTTAACGGGATTCTCTGAATATGAAAAGAGTGTTTGAATCTGGAAATCACAAGAGATTCTCTGCATATGAAAACGCCGTTTGAAATTTGAATGGAAAATAAGGGAGAGGACAAGACTATAATACATTTAATATTTAACCATTCAAAGACGAAGAAACGTGACTGGAAACACACGGCATCAGTCATGTTAGTCTGTCCTCCTTTTTAAAAAATGATTATTTAATAATAAAGAAAGGCGTCTAATCAATATCTCTAAAATTTCTAGGCAGAAACTATATTTTAATCTCACATGGCTTATGAGTCTCAAGAATATTTATATCCTACAATAAAGAAATATTGATATCCTATAATAAACATAGCATGTCCCAAGAATATCTATATTTTAATTTCATTGTCAATCGACATGCAATCCTCCTTCATAGAAATGCGTGTAGTCTGCGTGCAATGCTACTCCTTAAAAAATTACATGAGACATGAGTGGTAAGTAGACATAGTTTATTACCTAAATAATTCAACACGTCCACACCACCTTGTAGATTGTAAGACAAGGTCCTTGAGATTGAAAGCATCAAAATATTGTATAATATAGGGTGGCCTTGGTTGGATAAAAATATGGATTCCCTAATTCTAAAATGTGTTGATAATGAAGAGGTCCATAAATTAATGGAAGAGTTACATACATGATTATGTGGTGGACATTATGCTACTTAGACCACAACTCATAAAATGCTAAGGGTGGGATATTATTGGATAGTTATATTTTTGGATTTCCATAAGTTTGTTAGAGCTTTCCAACAATGCCATCTATTCATATGAAAAAAACATCTTGTAACCATATCTTTGCAACCAATTGTAGTAGAGGTACCTTTCAAACAATGGGGCCTGGATTTCATCACGGAATTCAAAGAAAACTCAATTAATGGATTCAAGTGGATCCTCACAACCACTAATTACTTTGCCATGTGGGTTGAAGCTATCCCTATGAAAAGAGAAACCAATAGTGTGGTAAAGGAGTTCCTAGAGGAAGGAATTATTGCAAGATTTTGTGTCCCAACCAAAATTACAACATATAATTCCAAGGCCTTTAGTTCAATTGAGTTGTTCTCATTTTGTTTTGATTATGGCATTGCATTGTCTCACTCGTCCAATTATTATCCACAAGGAAATGGCCTGGCAGAATCAAGTAATGAAAATTTAGTGGTCGTTATTAAGAATATTGTGGGAGATAACAAGAGAAGATGGAACAACAAAATTAAGTATGTTTTATGGGAAGATAGAATCACGAAGAAATAGTCTATTGGGAGAATCCCATTTTAGTTGATGTATGTGATGGAGGTCACAATGCCAATCCATTTAAAGATCCCAATATATTTTTATTATATCACTTCACTATTGAGAAGGAGGCAGTTCAGGCAATGGTGAACCAACTCATAGAATTGGATGAAAATTTACGAAGAGATTTTGGTCGTATTTTCCAAAACCAAGGTAAATCCAAGGAAGTTTTTGATAAAAAGGGGGGATTTAGTCCTCATGTGGGATAGGACGAACGAGAAAACAAGAAAGCAGGAGCAAAGTTTTTCCATATTAGTCACATAGACATAGAATTACTGCCACTACCCATAAATGGGTAGATTTTGAAATATTACTACTCCGATGGAAATTAGTGCCATGTTGGTCTTGTAGGAATATGAATGAATAAGCTCATTTAAGCAATAGTTTAGGGTAGTTGTGTGTTCTATTTTCATTCATTACTTTGATACTTTAGATCATGTCTAGTTTAAAACAATTGTTGTTTTTCATGCATTTCTTGACATTTTGGCGCATGTTTTTCTTAGAGTAGTTTTAATTTCATGAATTTACATTTTTCTTCAGCTATATTTATGGTAGACTGGGGTGATCATCTAGATCCTTGTTTTTTTTGTACTAGTCTTCGTAATATTGAGTGTAGCAGGTTTTGATGATGGATGTAGATTTCAGGGTTGATCAAGATTCTAGAGTTCTCATTTACTCTTCTTCAAAGAGCACATGTCCCCTAGTTGGAGCCACTTGTTACCCCTCATATTGCGTTAAAGGTAAATTTGTGATTTTCATCACATGACAGGAATTTCAGTTAAGCACCACTCTTCCAGTGGCATGATGTTCTAGTTTACACCTGATGTGAGCACTTTAGATTGGTCAATCAAAGCACATATGTCACAAACTTTTGTTGCATTATGGTCCTTCTTTCCACAATGGATATATCCATCCTCTGATGGATACTGACAAGGATTTGGCACATACATGATTTTGTACACACAATGATAACTCCCTAGTCCTTCAGTTATGCTGATGCTTGATGTATTGGATACTATCATATCTTATGATTTTTCTCACATATGGTGATATTGCTTCCTATATAGATCATGGAAGTGATGAATGTTGGTGTAATATGATAATGAATCATAACACTCTAAATTCTTGTATCTTCCTTAGTTGTACCATGATGGGTCATAATTTTCCTTTAGATAAGTGTGGTCACCTTTTGGGTCAAGTTGTACTACTAAAGACCTAGGTAGGAGTAGTGTGTCATATCCCTAGTCATCTTTCACACCTTGTCATGTTCCCCATTATTTCCATGCACATTAATAATTTTCCATATCATGGTTGACTTATCATATGCTATGTAGCGAGGTCCAAAATCAAGAAAAGGAAATCCCATGTATGAAAAGCCTAAGTAAATCAAAAGAGTTGAAAATGATTGAGGTTGATGCAGTGAAAAGAAAAAGTCAAATTGTAAATCTTGAGCCATGCCACCTTACAATAAATCCCAATTTCCCCAAGTCCCATGCTTAAGAATGCATATCTAAAGAAAGGGACCAATCAAATAAAGAAAAAGACAAAAGAAGGGTAGTAAGAAAAAGAACCTCAATGAATGGTAACTCAGTGCTAAGCACTCCCTCTCTAAAGGCACACCTATGGAATCAAATAATAATTCCTAGCTCTTGAACGCGAGAAAGAGAAGATCTCTACATCATCCTTTGTCGCTAGGAGGGTCAGCTCATGAGAATACCCTTTTCCCAAACATCGCACCATCACATCACATATTCCTAACTTAGAGTCCTAGGAAATGTTTCTTGTCTTCAGAGTTGTCACATGTAATAAAGGTTAATGATGCCCCCACCATGGTTAAACTTAAGAAACAGTAAAATTTAAATGAGCCATAGAGAAGTTAAAGGATGTCACTTAATGTTTCACCACTTAGTGAGATATATATCGAGGTATGACTCATCATTGTGAGGTGGCACCCCTACATTGGGTGTTTCATACTTACCTTGATCCGGATTATTTTCGGCACGAAATGAGAGTGAAGATATAATAAAGAAATGCATAGAGATATTGCAGATATTCAATAATATAACAGAAATGTATCAGAGATGCAACCATAAACAAAAATATACAGTAATACATGATTTCTATTAATCAAATAAATGTACAGAGACTGTAAAAATACAGAGTGAAAGACTCGCTAGAATGGTGGCAGCTTATCTCTGAGAAGAGATGTGACGGCTACTTGCATTCGCAAGAAGATGATTACAATGAGGCTCTGAAGGCCTTTTTACAATAAACAGGAATGCCAGAAACCCTAGACATCCAAAAACCTAACCCTAGGAGATGAAGCGCCAAAAGTCATGTGGGCCCTGTTTGGGTAAGTTAGTACATCAACTTCCCGGGGTCGTAACTTTTGCATACGATCTCTGTTTTAGGCGTATAATAGCTCATTGGAAAGGTATCGTCAAGGAGATTCATTTTGGGGGCTCAATTGTGCCTTTGGATATCATTGAGAACCTATATATCGAAAAAACTTCATTTAGTCCCTCAAAATGGTTCCGAAAGTTAAAAGCTGCTAAAAATAGTAAATTGCCAAAATTGCCAGAAAGTTGTTTTGAGCCAGTTGGAAAAGGTGGGTGGCCACCGATATCCACCTGGATCATACCTAGATAATTTCATCTCTACCTTAGGATTTGTGTACATGCCTCAAGAGTTGTGTGCTTAAATTAGGAGCTATGTACTAGCCTTCAACATTGTGACTATGTGCCTAGGGAATTGTGACAGTGGATTAGGCATTGTGGGGAGACCTTCCACATCATTGTTGTAGCAGGCATGTTTGGAGAAAAACACAACAAGAAAGGAATATTAGGCCAAGAAAGAGAGTGCGCTACATTTTGAGGAAAAACAACGCACACGACAGGATTTGCGAAAATCCTGCGCAAATGTGGACAAGGCCTATCCATGTTAGGGCTATGGTTTTGGGAAGTATTGTAAGGGTCTCTAACCCAATTTTGTAATATAAATAAGGGGTATGAGGTAGATTATAGGATCATCATAAGAATATCTATCTAAGATCCGATTGTTAGACAGTCAGTACGACAAGTCTATTTTGTAGAACCTACTTTGGATTTTTTGGGAGTTGAAGTCTGTTTGGAGAGATGTATAGCTCGGATGAGGTCAAAGTAGTTGAGGGTCAGGTCTCAAGTTGTGGAGCTTGGTGTGATCCTGGTCCACCTCACCACTCTTTACTATGATGTAATGTGCGCAACGCCTTTTGATGAATAAGAAAATAAATAGAAGATATTTGTGGACATAGCCCCGAGGGGGTGAACCATGGTAAAACTATGTGTGCAATGTGTTTTAATGTTTTACTATTTCTGTAGTTATGATTGAATGATTATATATATGAATGGATGGTTTATTTACAACGCGCACTAGAATAAATATGAAAATGAATGGATGGATGGATCTGATGAATATCGTAATCAAATGCATGGCTAGGTAGAAATAAGAAGTAAGAAAGAACATCCCCCAATCCCTTCCATGACTGCAGACACCTACATCCTATAGTCCCCCATAAACCATCTCGGGTGAAACTCTGTTGTGCACTTTGTGCACTATGTAGCTTTTTGGTTTACCAAAGGGTCGATGGTGATAATGGTTTTGTTGGAGAACTAAGGTAGAACCCGAGTCAACCCATAAGTCCAACAAATGGTTTTGTTGTCGGCTAGAACTCAGAACGAGAGCCAGGAAGGGGTTTGGTGAAGAACATGCAATGGTAGAAAGGGATGTTCAGGCCATGGAATCCTACGGAGCAAGATATTGAAAGATGGTTAGAGACAAAGAAGTTGGAGTTCACACAGAAAGACAATAAGGGTTCCAGGTATACACCATGCTAGCAATTGCAGAGGTATGTGTTTACTGATCTGCATGAAGCATATTTTTGTTTCTTTCCACAGTTATTACATGAGTGGTTGTTAACGTTGAAGAATACCCATCTGACTAATCCAATTAGGGAAGTAGTGTGGACTACTAAAAATATCACACGGTTGGAAAGACTTAATAATAAATTCATGTGTGCAATAGATTTTTGTTTAGAAAACAGGGTTTATCATTGTGTTTCCAATAGATATAGGGAAGTCATACATTGTTGTAGAGAAGGATTTATTAAAGGGGCCCAAAGGGAGGTATATTAGGTCTCTTTACACGTTGATTAAGATCTTATTACATGATAAAGGCATGATGACCATGGAATCAGACAACTAGATCACTCTGCACGCATGGGGGAGTTGGGGGAAGCACTAAGGAAGATCTGAGAAATGAAGAAGGATCTGGAGAGTAGACAGAAGAAGGAGGCAATGGAGCCCATCATGATGGATGGTGAACAGAATAGGGAAATCATAAGGAGTTCAGGTGTAACGCGTAGTGGACAACCCTACCAATATAGGATGAATAATAAGAAGAGGGTTGTAGCGGAGTGAGAGGGCTTGGACAACAATGAGGAAGAGGTAGAGGATATTCATGCCACCGGAAAGATTGAGGATATCTTGTGTGTCACATATGATAGGAAAACCAAAGGTCATGGGTTTGATGCAGAAGAAGGCTCTCCATTCCAGATCCAAATTAGTGTGGAACCCAGAACCCCATGTGTGGCTAACATAACTGAAAAAGAAAACGCAGTTAACCAGCAAGTGATTAGTGGTAGAATAATGTTTTCATGACGTGGGTCTAGTAGCATAAGTGCAAGTTCAACAAGTATTAGTCAAGTCTCTACAATGTGTGGAGGTGGTAGTTCAACAAATTTCACAATGGCAGGAAAAGATCCAACCATCAAGTTACCAGAGTTCCAAGGGGATGGGTGAGATGACCCAAAAAAATTTGTTCATCCGTGAGAAGATATGGCAGCAAAGAAAATTACAGACGATGATACAAAGGTTGTGCAGTTGGCAATCACTTTTAGAGACCATGCATTATATTGGTATATGAGTCTCTCAACAAATAACCCAACAAGAACACCTACAACTGTAGTAGATGTGAAGAGGCAGTTAATAAATGAATTTCAGAAGCCAAGTTTAGAAGAGACATGAGTAGTATGTAGACATAATTTATTACCTAAATAATTCAACCTGTCCAAACCAGCTTGTAGATTGTAAGAGAAGGGCCTTGAGATTGAAGATATGGCAACAAATAAGATTACAGATGAGGATACAAAGGTTGTGCAGTTGGAAATCACTTTTGGAGACCGCACACTAGATTGGTACATGGGTCTCTCAACAAATAACCCAACAGGAACACCTACAACTATAACATATGTGAAGAGGAAGTTAATAAATGAATTTCATAAGCTAAGTTTAGAAGACTAGTTTATGAATGAAATGATAGAGATCAAGCAGAAACCAAGAGAATAAATCTGGGAAGTGGACCAGAAGTTCAAGAGATTAAAAGGTAAGTTAAATTACACTATTACTGATACACAACATATGAATTTGTTTGTTAGTTCTTTGTTTCCACACTTGAATTATCCCTTGAGACAACAAAAATTCCAAAGTTAGGGTGAGGTCCTACAGGCAGCCTTATAGCTAGAGGAAAATCAATACAAGCATACAAATCCAGTTGTGGAAGAGTTGAAGCAAGATATGAAGAATTAACATTCCAGTTAAATCATAACAAAGGAAAGAAGAAAAGAGAATATGTATGGTGCACAATCTGTAGGACAAAAGGTCATCACAAGAATGAGTGTCCATTATTTTCGTAGTATATTGGAGTGGCTATGTCAAACCCTTTAGTTTCAGGAGGACTATGGTGTGATATTTGCAAAACACATGGGAATGATCTCTAACATTTCCCTTTAATGTAGAAGTATCAGATAGTTCTGAATAGTACATATTGTTACTTTTGTAAGTCAAATGGACATGAAGACAAGGACTGTAGAACCTTGGAGATGATGAAATAAAGGATTGGAGATACATATAGGGTGCAATATGAACATGTAAGAGGACAATCTGTGCAGCAGCCGCAGTATAAAACTTCACAGTAGACACAGTATAATCCCACGCAACAGTTTGCAACACAACCATAGTATAATGTGCAACAGTTTCAAGGGAAACAACAATATAATCCTGCACAACCGTGCGCAACACCACAACAATATAATAACCTGCAGCTATAGTATAATAAAGGACCTCAATATAACACATCACACAGAGATAATCAAGGCAACAGAGGCGGTTTCAGAGGTGGAGGTTGTGGAGGAAGAGGATTTGGAGGAGGTCAAGGACTAGTAGTGTGTCATAACTGTCAGAAACTAGGGAACTATACAAGAGACTACCCACAACCACCTGTGACATGTATGTATTGTCGTGCAGCAGACCACAAAACAAAATATTGTCCAACACTATTGATAAAAATACAGGACAAAAGGAACCAGGCTATTTAGAACATGCAATGGATCGGGGTGGAATAGAGAAGAATACAGGAAGAAGATTAACATAGTGACTAGAGGTGGAGCCAAAATAGGAGAAGATGCAGCCAAGAAGGATCAGGACCAGTATCAGTGGATTAGGAAGAATACAACGCCTAAACAAAAGCTTGATGTACACAAAGAGAAAGAAATATTCAAAGAAGCTAGACAAGAGAGCATGAAGGAAAATATTGCATCCAGTTCAAGAATGAAACTAGTATATGAAATACCAGTCTATGACATGCCTTCATTATTTGATCAAACCAATCAAGATCATTCTTCATAACAAGTAAGTAACTTAAGAAACTTTTTTGGAGCTTGTGTCAAAATTTTGAGTGATAAAAATTCCTTACTAGTACTGCATAATTTATGAGAAAAGTGTAATCCTCGGGAAGAGGGGGTAAAAATGGTAAATCAAGTTTGAAAGTAGAGAAGAACTAGTAGGGAACTCAGATTGAATGCCAACATATGAGATTTCAATATGGGGGATATTATACTAGACTTAGGATATGAATTCAATGTTCTATGAAAGAAAACTTGGGAAGTTATGGGAGAACCACAATTAGGGTATTCACCTATTCAGATGAAGCTGGAAAATCAACACAGAGCGGTACCAATAGGAAGGTTGAAGGGGATTCCATTTGATCTAGATAGTGTGTACACCATGGATGACCTTGAAGTCATTGACATAGTGGACAATACTTCACCATATCCAATAGTGTTGGGTCTAGATTGGGTCTTTGATAACCAGGCTATTATTAACTTGAAGGAAAGGAAGATGATATTTGAGTCTGGAGATTACATATTTATTGCACCATTGGATCCCTCAGAAGGAGGCAGGTATGTGGAACCTGCGATGGATAATATTCTAACAAAATATGTGAATCGATTATACAGGACTACCACGTGCGAAGAAGATTATATCAACCCAACTACAGATGGCATGCTCAGCTGGAGGAGTATTAGTTCTTGTGCTTCAGACTCTGACATGGGACTAGAAAACTAGCAGCAATTATTACATGAATTATCTACCAGGAGATATTCCAGAATTACGTGTGTGCTTATATGGGTTGGTACAGAGGTAAGAGAACCTCCCACTTTTTATGGATTAAATGATTTAGAAGATTTTTTGATGAAATATGAGGTAGAAGTTATGGAAAATCAGATATTACCAGCACTAAATATTTCTTTAAAATCTACACCTGGAAGATAGTGGGGTACAGACAAGGAAAAAATCAACAATTGGTTCCAATGCAAAAAGTTACTATGCATCAAATTCAGTGCAGAGCAGGAACACAAATATGAGGATAAATATAAAGGATTTGGACAAACCCAAGAGCATGTAGAGAAGTGCATAGTTCAATGGATATTAGTACCACTAGAAGAATGGACACACCATTTTATCCACACACTATAAGGAATTCCAAAGAACTGGTACACAAAATAAGAACAACGCAGAGAAACTGCCAACTGGGAAGAAATACAACAGAACTTTGTAGTTACATTTTCCTTTGAGAATGACAGTCCATAGATGGATACAACGCTGAAAGTGGTGAGAAACAAGATATTTGAAGAACCAAAGTTTGAAATAATTCCATCATCTCAGAGGTAGGCTAGTCAGACAGTCAAACAATTACTACATCATTATCATGTAGCAGAAGCAAAAGAACCTGAAGAATATAATACGTGCATTATCCCAATCCCAAAAGTAAAAGGTGATAGAGAAGTAGAAGGTCCCAAGCTGGACTCAGAAGATTATGTTGCACAATTAAAGATAAAAAAGGTAAATATTGGCACTGCAGAAAACCCAAATATGGATAGTGTTGGAGATTATCGAGATCATTAGACAATAGAGAGGATCACAAAATTATCGCGTGAGTACAATGACTTATTCCCAAAAACATTATCAGAGATGAAGGGACTAGCAGGAGAGATAGGAGAGATGAATATCTTATTGAAACCAGAAGCAAGACCGATTAGATAGAGGTCATACAGATTGAATCCAATATACAAAGAGCAGGTGAAGACAAAAATTGACAAGATGCTAGAAGCTGGTGTTATACAACCTGTAGAAGAGTTAGAATGGATCAGTCATATGGTGGTGTAATAAAAGAAGCAAGGAGGGATTAGGATTTGTGTAGATTTGAGAAAATTGAATGATTCTTTCCTACGTGATCCTTTCCCTACCCCATTTACAAACAAATTTTTGGAGAATGTAGGGGGTCAAGAAGCTTATTATTTTACAGATGGATTTTCAGGTTATCATCGGATCAAGATAACACCAGAAGATAGACACAATACAACATTTTCTACCGAGTGGGGCTCATTTTAGTCTTGGCCCTCGACCAAGTTTTGAGGAAACCTTGGTCATATTTAGACCACTTTTGGACTTCGAGACATTGGTTGAGGAAGGAGTGCCTAGGTGGAGCTGAGATCGTGAATCTCACTTATTTTGAGGGCTATGTGGACCCAGTAAGAAGATCTTTAGGGATTTTTCAATGGGTTATGGGATGTTGGCCCATGGGGTTTAACCATGATTAGGCCTTATTATAAAGGTTTGTAAAAGTATAAATAAAAGAAGAATGTAGGGTATAAGTAGTAGTATTATGAGCTAAGTGCAAGCAGTTGAATGGAATTGTGCAAGGGAATGTATGTGTGTTAAGGCTTTGTGCTTTATAGAGGGTTAGCTTTGTGCCTTGATCTAGTTTTGGAAGGAGGATCTGGTGCTCAGTGCGCAGATCTCTTGTCTGGTGCGAAGCTCGACTCTGTGGCTTAGTGCACATGAGTAACTTAATGTAAGAGATTGGCGAATAATAAAGAGGCAAAGCGATTGGTGGACGTAGCCCCACACTAGGGTGAACCACGTGCATCTGGTGTCTTATGGTTTTCTTTGTGCAATGATTATCTATGTTATGTTTTGCTTAAGTGCTTAGATTATATATGTAATGGATATGTATATGTTGTTTTATTTCTTTGCTTATGTTAAAATGCTAGATCTAATTCACAGTGCTAAGTGCTAAGTGTTTTAGGTACATAATCTTTGTTGTTATTTCTCTAGATCTATCCTTGGGTATGTTCTGCAATGTTGATAAGGTTAATGAACTAGTGTATGTTTCTTCGTAAGCGTTAACATAATACTTTGCAAAGTGTTATGATCATAGATTTGTGTCCCAGACTAGTTACAGACACCTATGTCTTGTAACCCCCCCTGCTTCTACCTCAGGTGAGACCTCGCCTGCTTCGCAGGTGTTGTTGAAAGGGATGGTAGTCAGGGTTTTGTTGGTGCATTGTTAAGCGTTGAACCTTGGTTTTTCCCCTGTACCAACAAATGGTTCCATTGTCAGGACCTGAAACTATGACTATTGGGAACTGAAGTAAAGAAAAAGAGAAGCTTTGTGCGTAGATCTGTTGCTGAAGTGTGCAGTACTTGACTTGACTTGTTAATCTTGGTGCTAAGAAAAAAATCCGATCTGAAGAAAGAGGTAAGATCCGAAAAGAGGTAAAGCTTTGTGATTTGACAAGAGTAAGATAAGTGAAAATTTATGTTTTGAAAGCATGAATTTAATTATGTTTAATAGATTTTATCCTAGTCTGAAGGCTAGGGAACAGTTGGAAGAAAGAGTTGATTTGAGTAAATTTAATAGAAATGAAGAAAGATATGTTATTTGTATGCATAGAAAGAGTTTTTGGACTAATAAGTGGATGCAGGAACTTAGAATTGTTTTTTGCAGATTGCAGGTCCAACACTATGCTCTAAGTGCACAGTACAGAAGAGGTTGGGGAAAATTTAAAATAAAAAGAGGATTGACATTGTGTTATAACTACATAAGACCAAGACATCTTTCTAAGGAATGTCGTGGCACAAATCCTATTTTCCTTTGTTGTAAGATTGTTGGTCATGAAGTTGAGGATTGTCCAAGGATGATTGCTAAAGTTGAAAGGATGAACATGAGACAAGAAAACTATGAAGAAAGTCAAGAAACCAAGGGCATATTAGAAAGTCATAAAGAGAAAGAATCAGAGGAAGTTCAGACTACGTTATCTTAGTTGGAAGAAATGATGGATGTTCACAAAGATGTCATTTTATCAGAGATCTTGAAAGAAAAACAATGCATAAGTGCAAGAATAGAAGACTTCGACATAGACTGTGTCTTGGGTGAGGAAACATAAGTGAATATTATGATAGAAGAAACTTTGAAAACTTTGGCAAATCCTACCGTGGTACCTTCGTTGGGAATGATAGGCTTGTTTAAGGGAAAGATGATAACCCTATGTGGTACCTTCATTGGGAATGTACCTACTAATTTTCATGGAACATCGATTGAAGAGGAATTTGAAGTCATTAAGTTTATTGGGGACATCACCCCTTTCCCACTTTTATTAGGTAAGACTTGGATTGAGAAGGATTAGATTAGAAGGAAAGCAAAGGAAGAAGGTACAGAAAAGAAAAAGAAAGAACTAAGGGATTTCATAGCTAGAAAAATAGACCGACTAATTGAGAATGAGAGGATAAGTCGAAGCAACAGAACAAAGTAACAACACTGGAGGAACAAAAAGCAAGAGAGTTAGTTATCAAGGTTGAAATAATGCAGGACCTATCTACTCAAGAAATAAGTATGCCTACCCAGGAAGTCTTAAGAAAAGGGATATTAACTTCAAACCCTTTGAGGGCACATCGGCAGTGCAAAGTCAATATGCTAGGGGAAGATAAGAATAAAAATGGAAAGAGGATTCCAGAAACAGTTAGAGAGACTCAGATCTCAGGAAAGAAGGCAAGGAAGCTCAATAAAAAGAAAGATAATTTGGAAAAGCTACAAGAAGATACAAAGACCAGATGGAAGACTTCGCAGACTGGAACCTCACAGGAGGAAGGTTCACATGATTTGAACCTCGCTGGAACAGCAGGTCCGTGTAGAATAGGACTTCGCCCTGACGAAGCTATATGACACTTGGAGGTTCCTCGACCATTAGAATGACGCTCCAGAACAGTTAGAAAATGGATTTATGGGTTGATGGACTGCTTTTGGATGATGAGACCGTGCCATAATGGACAAATTCACATTGATGGAAGCATTCCTGGATATTGGAAGAATTCGTTACGATGCCCCACTTATTTAACTCGTCGGACGCTGCGTCGGGACCACTTTTTTCTACCCGTGATTAACTGAGCTAAACAAAGAATTGTCCAATTGTTGAGTTGTGTTATCTGAAGCTAGACCTCGTCATCTATTTGTCTATCCCGCTTGTCCGTTCGTCTACCTTGACCTATCTGTTTAAAAGTTAGAATGTCAGGAGAACCTAGTGAATTAGATAATTTTTTCGAGGAAGTCCTCAATAAGCTAATAGCCGACAGACCGATATCAGAAGGTGTCCAGGCGTCATCGCTTAGGGGACTGCAGGCTTCCCCTTTGAATGGACATCATTATGGCCATGTTAACCCTGTGACTGAGCAACGAAGTAAGAAACGCAGAGATCTAGCTAATGCGAAGTAGATCCCGTCGATCCTACCCAAGTACATTCCACCTTTGGCTGGAGTCGTTAACCATGACATCATCCCATGAGATTTTGAGTACGCCGTGTTCACCGCGTACATTCCGAAAGGAATATGCATAGTCAGGAGTCAGTTGGGATAGATCCCACTATTAAATAACAACAACTTCAATCTAGAAGACAGGAAGAACTACGTTATGCTAGCACCTCACTGCTACTTGACGAAGTCGACTGGAAAGAAACCTCGCCTCGTCTCCCAACCATGGATTAAGGGGTTGAAACAGTCTACCATGTTGAATGTGATGAAGATCTTGCATTTTTTCCACCACCAGGAGGTTAACACTTGTGTTAAACTCCTCTTTTCGTGCTATCATGGTGGATACCTGTTGCTCGATTGAAGGATTACTGTAGATTCGACGTTGATCCGCCAGATTACAAGCTTAAGTGTGAAGGGACCTAACCCTCAACAGTTTTATCTAGGAAAGGCCTCAGACCTTTCCCTGGAACAACGCATCAAGGAATCTTACAGAGAAGTCGAAAAAGGAAAGTGAGGTTACAAGGTAGCCTCTATACAGGATGGTGCAGTGCACCTTGCTTGCCAACTTCTAGCTGGAAAAATCATAAGGAAGAATTTCCCCACACAACTCACTGGGTTTGTGGTGAACCTCGATGGAAAATGTGTGGAGGGAATGCAGATGAAATGGGTGAACTACCTCGTCAATGAGTTGGAGAAATATTGTCGCGAAGCCCAGGATTTGGGATATGAATTCCACTACAACTGGCTGATCATTTTGATCGCATTTGTCACTTGGAAAATGCCTGAAGGTGCCACCTTCCCAGAGATCGAACCCTTGGAGTCGTTGGCCTCTCGGTTTTCAACCATGTGGTATACCAATGACATGATGAAGCAGTGGTAGTCCAACACCGTGTTTCATGCATATTATCATCAACTGAAGGTTTCCATTGAATCATTTCCGTGCATGACACTGCACACCTTGCACTAGTACCGACCAATAGAAAAGTTCTATGCAGATCCGCATTTCATCTACATCATTGCACACCGAGATGAGAACTAGGAAGAGTTACAGTCATACTACAAGCTAACAGATGAAGACATGGAGCAGATTACAAAGGAATGGCCAGAGTAATTTCTTGTACCTGTCGTTGATGCGAAACTCTTCGACACAGACACCGTAGGAATCCCCATAGTTACCCGAGTCGAGGATGTCAGATAGTCCAGTGGGAAAAAGAAGAAGAAGAAGCAAGAAGAAGTCTAGGATATAGAGAGTGATGAGGAGGATAATGACTCTGAAGATAATGGGTCTGGTTCGCCAGGAGGAGAAGGAGAAGACGAAGTAGAAGGACAGGGAGGAGAAGATGAAAGAGAATAAGAACAAGGAGGAGATGAAGCTACATCGCTAGAAGATCCCCTTGTTGGGACGGTCACACCGCAGAAGAGGAAGGTTTCTGCAAAGAAACCCTCAGCAAGGAAGAAGACGTGAGCTAATAAGCCCCAGTTGGAGGCCACGCTCATGGAGGACAATATCAGTCTGGTTTGCGGAGCTATTGAGGATGCTTTTGAGGACATCTTGAAGATATATGGAGAGAAGAAGGAGGATCTATATGGAAGGATCGAGAGGGAACTGAAGGAAGTACACAAAGCTATCTGTTTGGTCCGCACAGTACCTACTTCACCTTCCCAGTCATAGATTGCAGAATTGGGGGACGAACTAGCCCAATTGAGAAGACTTGTGGATGTGACAGAAGCTCGACTTCAGAGAGTCCAAGAAGAGAAGGAGAAGGCTACAAAAGCCTTGAATTAGGAGAGATATGGAGTCCTAGCACAATTAAGAGTAGTGCAGGAAAATGTAGCAGCCTAGGAAAGTGAGAAAGAAGAGCTTTAGGTGAATCTCTAGGAGGAAACAACCGAGCTATAGAGAGAAGGAGAAGTTTCTTGCAAAGAGAGATATGGACAAAGAAATAGTGAGTAAAGAATTTCACTCTATGCCAGGATTGGTACAAAAGGACCAGGATTTGGTCGAGTCTCAAATAGTGAAGCTCGCTGAGATCATACAACAACTTCAAGCCAGGATAATAAAATTGGAGGCCCAAGTAGTGTCGAGCACCTCACAGGAGGTGCGTGACCAGAGGGAGGAGGATGCCAAGAACACAGTAATAAGGATAATAACCCTCGGCTTATAATGAAAACAACTGAGTGATATAAGCGCATATACGTATGAACGCCTTGCCGAGGATCCAGAGCTAAGGAAGATGGAAGCATAGTTACAGGAGGCGCAACAATAGGATTTTTTCATGCAGGCACAAATGAAGCTGCTCACCGCAGTTGAAAGAATGAAGAGATCCCAGGAGCAACGTGTAGTACAAAAACATATCACTTCCCTCTAGAGTAGGGTAATGGAAGTCACACATAAGTTGCAACCTATGCAGGATGAATCCTGCAAGGTGTTTGAAGAGATTGATGGACATGGCTTGCAATTGGAACAAGTGGTTGCATCAGTAGAACAACACCTCGATGGGCCCATTACAGAGCAGATGATCCAGGAGCTCGTTGAGAATTAGGCTTAGGCAAAGCAACAAGTCAAGGAAGCTCGAGTTAATATCGAAGCCTTCAAAGTAGCATTGTCCAGACCTGATTGACTCAGGACAAGTCACATGTGAGTGTTGGGGGCCTGTTGGCCCTCGACCAACTTTTGAGGAAACCTTGGTTAGATTTGGACCACTTTTGGACTTCGACACATTGGTCGAGGAAGGAGAACCCAAGTGGAGCTGAGGTCACAGATCTCACTTATTTTGCAGGCCATGTGGACCCAGTAAGAGGGCGTTTAGGTTTTTTGTAATGGGTTATGGGATGTTGGTCCATGGGGTTTACCCATGATCAGGCCTTATTGTAAGGGTTGGTAAAAGTATAAATAAAATAAGAATGTAGGGTATAAGTAGTATTGTTTTGAGCTAAGTGGAAGTAGTTGAATGGCTTTGTGCAAGGGAATGTATGTGTGTTAAAGCTTTGTGCTTGATAGAGGGTTGGCTCTGTGCCTTGATCTAGTTTTGGAAGGAGGATCTGGTGCTTAGTGCGCAAATCTCCTGTCTGGTGTGAAGCTTGAATCTGTGGCTTAGTGCACATGAGTAACTGAATGAAGATATTGACGAATAATAAAGAGGCGAAGCGGTTGGTGGATGTAGCCCCACACTAGGGTGAACCACCTACATCTGGTGTCTTATGGTTTTCTTTGTGTAATGATTATCTTTGTTATTTTTTGCTTAAGTTCTTAGATTAGATATGTAATGGATATGTATATGTTGGTTTATTGATTTTCTTATGTTAAAATGCTAGATCTGATTCACAGTGCTAAGTACTAAGTGTTTTAGGTACATAATCTTTGTTGATATTGTGCTAGATCTATCCTTGGGTATGTTCTGCGATGTTGATAAGGTTAATGAACTTATGTATGTTTCTTCCTAAGTGTTAACAGAATACTCTGCAAAGTGTTATGATCATAGATCTATGTCCCAACTTGGTTATAGACACCTACGTCCTGTAACCCCCCCTGCTTCTACCTCTGGTGAGACCTCGCTTGCTTCGCAGGTGTTGCCGAAAGAGTCGGTAGTCGAGGTTTTGCTGGTGCATTATTAAGCGTTGAACCATGGGTCTGCCCCTATGCCAACATTCAACATACATTTATGCCATTTGGATTGAAGAATGCTCCAACCATTTTTTCAAGAGTAGTAATAGCATCTTTCTAGGACTTTATTCATAAATTTTTGGAGGTTTACTTGGATGAATGGACAATGTTAAGTTTGCTTAAAGATTATGTTGAAGTATTAAGGTTGATGTTGGATAGATGTAGATAGTGTTAGATCTCATTAAACATTAATAAATGTATTTTCAATGCACCTTTTGGCATTTTGTTAGGGCATGTGGTGTGTAAACATGTTCTGCTAGTTGATCCTACTAAACTTGTTGTCACAGTTAACTTACCACCACCAAAGTCAGTGCCCCAGTTGAAGAGTAGATTGGGCCATATAGGGTATTACAAAAAATTCATAAGGGGATATGCACAGATCAACGTGTCGATGGAGAAGTTTCTAAAGAAGGATACTAAGTACCAGTGGAATGATGAATGCTAGAATAGTCTGGATATTTTGAAGGAGAAGATGGTTACTGTGTTGATTTTAATATTTCCAGATTCGGATAAATAATTTCATGTGCATGTAGATGCATCTGCAATTTCATTAGGAGTAGTCTTAACCCAATAAGGAGAAGGTGATATAGATCACCCTATTGCATTTGCAAGCAGAAAGTTGTCAGATTCAGAGCAGAACTACAACACTACAGAAAGAGAAGGATTAAGAATGGTGTATGCTTTTCAAAAATACAGACATTACTTGTTGGGACAACACTTTAAGATGTTTACATATCATTTAGCTCTGAGATACTTAGTTAATAAGCCAATGTTGGGGGGAGGGATATGCATATGGATACTCTTATTTCAATAATTTGAATTTGAAGTTGTGGTGAAGCCTGAAAGATTGAACACAGAACCAAATCACCTATCCAGGATAACAAATGGAGAAGAACCCAATTACTTGGATGACAAATTTCCATATGTACAATTGTTTTCAGTACAAATTGTAGATGAATATTTTGCTGACATTATTGAGTTTTTTAGTACATGATTTGCACCAAGAGAATTTACTACTACGTAGAAGAAAAATTTGGTAGTCAAAGTTACAGATTATCAGTTGATTGTAGGTGACTTATACAAACTTGGAGCAGATAGCATATTGAGGAGATGTGTGATGGAGCATGAAAGACCCATTATTTTAGGAGAAGTGCATGAAGGGATTGCAGGAGGACATTACGCAGGAAAAGATACCACGCAGAAGGTATTGCACACAGGATTATGGTAGCCAACAATTCATAAGGATTCAAAATAATACTATCAGAAGTGTGATGTTTGTCAAAGAGCTAGGAAACCATTTGGGAGGGATGAGATGCCACTGAGACCACATGTTACTTTACAAGTGTTCAATAAGTGGCAAATATATTTTGTAAGTCCAATTAATCCACCAACAATAATATCAAGATCCAAATACATTATTACAAAAACATAATACTTAACCAGATGGGTAGAGGCGATACCAGTAAAGGATTGTAGCACAGAGACTGTAACACACTTTTTATTTGAGAATGTAGTGACAAGGTTTGGATGTCCAAGAATATTGATGAGTGATCAGGGAACTCACTTCATCAACAATACAATTAAGTCAATGCTTGAATAATTTAAGATATACCACCAGAAGAGTAATCCTTACCACCCTCAAGCAAATGGAACAATGGAATCATTCAATAAGATTTTGGAGAATTCCTTGAAAACAATTTCTAATGTAAACATAGATGATTGAGATTTGAAGGTACCGACAATACTTTGGGCTTATAGAAATACCTGCAAGAAATTAACAGGACAAACACCCTTTAGATTGGTGTATGGAAATGAGGCATTTGTTCCCTTATATTATGTAATGTCAACTCTGGACATTGCAACAATTACAAATATGACAGAAAATGGCTCAATGCAAGAAAGATTGGCTCAACTGATGGAATTAGAGGAGGACATAATCATAGAAAGTTTCCATCAAGAAGTACAGAAAGCAAAGGATAAATCAGTGAATGATAGACATATCAAGAAGATGAAGTTTAAGGAAGGAGATATGGTTCTCCTCTATGATAGTAAGTACTTGCAGCACCTATGGAAGCTCAGAATACATTGGCTAGGGCCATATCAAATAAAGTCTATTACAGATGGAGGTATTGTACAACTGCAAGACTTAACAGGAAAGGAAGTGCAAAGAATAGTGAATGGTAGTTGATTGAAACTGTATAGGGACAATTGACCCACTAACTCTCAATAGTTGCAGCGCAACAAGTAGACTTGTACATATTGTAAATAGTAGGAGCTAAAAGAAGAAAAAGGAAAATAAAAGAAGAAAAAACAAAGAAAAATCCGAAAAGAAGTAATTCAAAGGAATAAGGGAGAGACAGATAACTCAGGAATGACAATGCTTAGCAACTGGTGTGACATAATTTGGAAAATTGTGCACAGGAAAGTTAGACACTGCACAAATAACCGGAAAAAGTGAAAAACAAGATAGAACATTAATGACCATGTTTATAAAAAGGGAAAATCATGGGCAAGTTGAACACTTAGCGAATTTTGAGAAACTGAGCACTTGAGAGTGCGAGCAAAGGGTGATAAAGCAAGAGGATAAGTCAGTCAATTGGGTGCAATACTAATTAGATGGCACCCTCGAAGGTTGGTGCTCCCAACTGATTTGTACATGTAATCCGATAGTCATGCAGGAAGAAAGAAATAATGGAAAAACTAGAGAATTTTTGTGGAGCTCGAGGACATGAAAACATCTGAGATCAAATCGATCAGTCCCACCATGATAGAGGAAGAACTATCAACCACAGAATAGGTGCAAGTGGGTCAAAGCGTAGAAAACCCTAATGGAAGCGAAAACCCTAGTTCTGAAAACCCTGCAGCAACATAGGAAAAGGACAAACAAAAAAAACAAGTCATAGAAGAAGTCGAAGGCAAGAAAGAAATGGAGGGAGAAGAAGAAGAAGAACCTGAGGACGAAGCCACAAAAGAGAACCTAGCTGTGGGTCAAAAGAGGAAAGTACCAGGCACGATGGAAATTACTTTACCTCATCTTCTAGATGTCGTAATCGTTGTGAAAGACATACTAGGGAAGGTGCCAAAGCTAAAGTATGCGGACCATGATATAACTGACACAAAAAACTTTCATGACTTCATACAGGAAGCGTACTTGGAGAACAAGGGGGAGATAGGACCCCTAGGGAAGCCTAGTTTGGAGCCTGCGTAGTGGGTTACATGTATGTACAATTCAGGTGTTATGAATCTGTTGGACATAACACATTTTGGCCTTTGTGTAAAACAATATTGTCCAGGGTACATGGAGGTATCCTGTGGATGGACAGGTTGGTCCCCATAGAAGTGGATCTCATAGATAAGATCACAGGGTTTCCTACCAATGGGGCACAACCAAAAGACTATTTGGACAATAAAGCCAAGGATAAAGAAATTGCAAAGGAAGTAAAAGCATAGTTTGGGAGAAACGGGGGAACCCGAGGAATAATAATTAGATATTAATGACCATGCAACCAAGTTTTCTACAAATCTGATGGCTTGCAAATTGTTGAGGACGTGCAAAAAGAAAGAATCCCTAACAAGAGTTATAGCAATAGATGCACAGTACGCAAAGGGCGTAGTGTTCAACTAGGCACCATACTTGTTGAATCAAATTCTGGTAGATTGTAGAGATGCACGGGATAATGGAACATAATTCCGTTACTCCTGGTTGCTAATACTGGTATCATTAGTGGGATGGCAGGAGCCCAAGTTTTCATATTTTCTAGACATTAAGGGGAAATGTTATGTAGTGTGCTATGAAAATTTGTGGCAGGAAAAGGACCCCAAGAACCAACATGCCAACAATGTGGTATTTTCCATGTTCTTGGAGGATATGTAGCAAAATACAACCAATGTATGGAGGATCCCTACCGATTTGGTTCAAGAAAATGAATGGATTTCCAACTTCAAGGCTTCAAGCAATCATCTGTGGGGTTAGGATATAAGGGACCCAAAGAAGAAGTGGTTGGAAATAAGATATTGCACATCAAGGGAAGAAGTAGACTGGATTGTGAAATATTGGCCTGTGCAGTGGAAGTTTCCAGCAACAGAAAAGAAAGGAACAACTCCTAAGGAGCCAAAAGAAGTAGGAACATCCAAGAAGACAAGAATTCTAACCAATAATACAAGAAATCCTGCAGAGCGCGGTCAAGCCTCCAGAAGCAGCGCAACAAGAAAAAATCCAAGAAAGAAAGAGACAGTCTCAAGAACAAAAGTAAAAGGGGATGGCGAAAAGGGAGATAGCTCTCACCCAAAGGAAGCAAAATATGGGGAAGCGGAAAAGAAGGAAACTAAGGCGCAGACCTCAACCCCAATGAAGAAGAGAAGAGGAACACAAGAGGAATAAATAAGGAAAAAGATGAAATATCACAAGAATCCTCCAACCATCACCATTAGAGAGGACGACGTTGAGTTGGTCACAAAGAAAGTCCAAGATAGAGGAGAGGATGTAGTACACACAACAGGGGCACAAAGGGAGTAAGTCACAGAAAAATTAGTATAAGTACATGACATATTACAGAGACTGCAGCTAAATATAGTGCATCATCCAACAACGCAGCAGACAAAAAAAGAATAGGAAACATCAGTGCAGAAAGAGCAAGAAGAAACCGTGAAGATAGTAGTAGCAAGCAATGACAGATTTAAGGTCACACTAGAAATGTTGGAGATGGATGAACATACAACACATTTACCAGTAAAGGACATGGAACATATGGAGTTGGTCCTAGTGAAAATACCCACAAAGGCGTTATATGGACCGCAAGCGAGTGTAATGCAGGAAGTACAATCTAGATCTAGGGCAGATGCCACCGACCTAGCGCTTGGTCGCGAGGTGAAGGATATTTTAAAAGTAACATGTGAGCAAATCATGCTAGAAAAGGAGGAAGAGAAGCATCGAGTAGATAATTTAGAGAAGAATCTTGCCAAAGTATACATGAACATACCAGACTAGATGCAAGCATAGGGAATTACAACAAAAGATAAGATACAACAAATTGCGCAGACCATGGAAATATACAAACAAGAAATAGCAGAGTCAATAGAGAAGTTAACTTCGAGCACACCTCCAGAAGTGCGGGAGCAGAGAGATAAAGAGGCTAATGCACACGTAGATAATATATTGTAGGAGGTTAAAGAAGTGTCAGAATTGTATAACATGACTTCACATATTTGGACGAGCCTAGATGAGGATGAAAATATCCAATAGTTGGATAAGAGGGAGGAAAAATTGAACGTGGTGGTTTAGGACTTGAAGAAGAGACAGAAAACCATGGACATATCCCTTAGAATGGAGGCCACGCATGAACTGAAAAACTTGTAGGAATAAGTAAAGACTGTGCAGGAGCAGAAACATGCAAGGAAGGCTCAGTTAGAGCCATTTCAACAATAAGTCGAAGGGATGATATCTGAGCTCCAAGCAGAGAAGCGAAGATGGGAACAAGCGCTAGAAGAAAAAAGACAAGTGCTAAGAGATCATGTAACAACACAGGTTTTGGAGACACTAGCAGGGAAGAGCGCATAGGATAAAGAGGAAGCAACATAATTAGGAAAGAAGTTTCATGCACTGGAGGTAGCGCTGCAGAAGTTGGACTTAGGCTAAGTGGCTCAGGATGAGCCACATGTTGGTATTGGGGGCGTATTGGAGTATACATGTTTGGAGAACAACGTAGCAAGCGAGGAAGATCGGACCAAGAAAGAGAGCGTGCCACATTTTGAGGAAAAGCAGTGCGCGCGGTAGGATTTGCAGAAATCCAGCGCAAATGTGGACAAGAACTAGCCATGTTAGGGTTAGGGTTTTAGGATGTATTGTAATGGTTTATAACCCAATTTTGTAATATAAATAAGGGGTATGAGGTAGATTATAGGATCATCACAAGCAAATCTAGCTAAGATATGATTGTTAGAGAGTCAATGTGACAAGTCTATTTTGGAGAACCTATTTTGGAGTTTTTGGTAGTTGAAGTATGTTTGGAGAGTTGTAGAGCTCGGATGAGGTCGAAGTAGTTGAGGGTTAGGTCGCAAGATGTGGAGCTTGGTGTGATCTTGTTCTGCCTCACTACTCTTTACGATGATGTAATGCGCGCATTGCCTTTTGGTGAATAAGAAAATAAGCAGAAGATCTTTGTGGACGTAGCCCCAGAGAGGGTTGAACCACGATAAAACTATGTGTGCAATGTGTTTTAATGTTTTACTATTTCTGCGGTTATGATTGAATGATTATATAGATGAATGGATGGTTTATTTACTGCACGTACTAGAATAAATATGAAAATGAATGAATGAATGAATGGATGGATATGATGAATATTGTAATAAAATGCATGGTTAAGTAGAAATAAGAAGTAAGAAAGAACATCTCCCAATCCCTTCATGACTGCAAACACCTGCATCCTACAGTCCCCCATAAACCATCTCGGGTGAGACTGCGTTGTGCACTTTGTGCACAGTGTAGCCTTCTGGTTTACCAGAAGGGCCAATGGTGATAAGGTTTTTTTTGGAGAACTAAGGTAGAACCCGGGTCAACCCATAAGTCCAACAGTCATCTTGAGCCACACGTGTGGACCTTCTACCATCTTCTTGAGGTTGAATTTATTCTTGGACCATGGGCACATGCATTGGATCCACACATGTCCCCCTATTTCATTCATCTGCATATTTTGGGGGGATGTTGAAGCACTTTGAGGGAGCGACCCTCTTTCTATGGAATCTACTAAAATGTGTGAGTTGGTTGAGGTCACCTTACAACATTTTGAGGGGACAAACCTCTACTTTTGACTTGGATCCACACGTGTGGAGGTTGTTAGAGCATATTGAGGACTCATTGTTACATCTTCATGGTTATATAAATTTAAAAAGACTAATTGAAATTTGATTTAGATATGGAAATTACATTGATAATTATAAATCCTAAATCAGAAATAAAACTAAGTTCACTTACCCTTCAAAATCTATAATGATCCAAGATTAGTTTAACCATAGGGATTCCCCCCTTAACTAGAACCTTGTCTAGTCGAAAGAGAGAAAGGAAAGACTATCAAGATGTTGAGGTGACATTGAGTAGTTTGCCTAAATTTTCTTTAGGGTTTCACAACTTGTACTAACATCCTCGCATTTGTTAACAACTTCATTCATATTATTAATATCCACACCAACAAAATAATCTCCAATTATCCAATAGTAATTAAGACAACAAAACTTTTAAATAACAAATTCTATAATAAACAACCATTCACACAATGCACATATAACCTATCACCTCGATTACCCCATATTGAGTGGTGACTAAGTTTTCTAACTACAACTAATCAAAATACATAAATTATACCCACAAGAAAAATAAATAAATAAATAAAAATAAATAAATAAATCAGTGGTTATCCAATTTATCATCTCACTTACCTTATACTAAAAACCAATCTCCCATTAATCCTCCTATTAATCCCGAGACCTCACCAACATAAAAACCTCTATTGGCTCATGTTAAAAAAAAATTCTTCAAAATTTCTACATTGGTATGTGGAACGGTCCTGCCCATACGTGTTACTTTATGGTGGATAATGAAGGCCAAGAATTATTCGACATTATGGTATATATTTTTTAAACTCTTATTCAACATTTATATTATTAGTATATTTTTTTAAAACTTTTATTCAACATTTATATTATTAGTAGGATCTTATATAATGATATAATAATGTCAAGGAATAATATTGCTTGTAAAATTAAAATATTTTTATTTTAGTTAAGAGTTTTTTCTCTTTAGAGTTATATTGAAATTTTATTCTTGTTTTGATTTTTTAGCGATAAYAATTTGCATTGCTCTTTTTCCTTAACCTAGATTATGTGTTTGGCTTGGATTATGTACTTGATTTGGAGCTCGACTTTAGATAGTTGAGGTGACTCCTATGTGGTTTTGATGATGATTAAGATGGTTCTATGTGMTTATGATTGTATATTTTTTKAATGTGATACTTGTGTTATTTGACATGCATTATGCTATTTAATTATGAGACCTTTGTATGCACCTTGGTGGGGAAAAACATTTTGGATATGTATATATATTTAAAACATTTTGGATATGTATATATATTTGATGATGTGGTGACATGGTTGATGTGTATGCCATGATTTGTGATTGTTGAGATATCAAACTCATAATTCATAATTTGTATGTTGATAAATAATGTTGAGATGTCGTGATATGTTATGAGACTTAAATTATGTGTTGCATATGTGTACTTGTTTCTATATGGTAATATTGTGATCATGTTTTTTGACTCATGAATATTATTGCATTAATAACATGTGTTGTGTTGAGTTGTTTTAGGATAATAAGAAGGAACACAAGGAACTCTAACAAGGAATTTGTTGATGACATGTGAATTAGAAAAGAGGCTTTGGGTTAGATGGGTCTATGCTAAAACTCATTGTTTAATCAAGATTATGTGATATATGACATGGAATTTAATGAACTTTTTCTAAGTTGTATGCTTTAAATACAGATTGCATGATTTATGATATGCAATGATAGAATGCAATTCTAACTATGATTAATATAGGGAAATGGTCACCACATATGATGATATCAATGTGCATGTGAGATGGACTCTGAGATGGGAGCTACATTGTGTAGACCCTGAGATGGGTAACTAATGATATTGGTTAACTTGCTTATGATTAGTGATGATTGATTGTGCAAAGCTATTTAATATGTGTTTGTGCAATTTGTAGGACATCAAGCCAAGCCTTATAAGTTGGCCATCTTATGGTCGTGGGACACACTAGAGAGATTTGGTTTATGTTTCTTATGGGTGTGGTAGCATTGACATACCTACGTAGACTCAATATGAGACACAAATTATTTTACATGATATGTATGATCTATGGAATTGGATAGAGGAGACAAGCCTATCAAGGGTAGATGGGACATGCTTATATTGAGTATTTCTATCACAGCAGGAGACATGCCTCATGATTATGTTTTAGGATGCACACAATAAGTATACAAATCCTTTATTTCCCCAAGAGGCTCAAATATTCACCAAATGCAAGGCCAAACCTAGGTAAAACCATGTGACCCCATCATTGTATTAGGTGATCTTAAAAATTACCCACTTAAAAGTGACAATTTAAACTATATATTGTTTAAGTAAATTTGGATAATTTTTTATTTATGAATTAAAAATTGAGAAAAACACCAGAGTGACACCTAAGTAGGGGCGAATAATCAAAAAATTAATAAATTAAGAAAACAATTAATTTCTTTCCTTGACACATAGGTGGGTGCTAACACAATATTTAAAAAAATAAATAAAATTGTTTGCATGGGGACTGGGTGGCAATCGTATTTGTCCTATGATTACTAATGCATTCCATTAGTTGGGGATCCAATCTAAAATGTACCAAGATGATGCCAAAACATTGAATTGGGGTATGGAGCCTAAATTGGTGAAGAAATCATGAAGTCTTGATCATGCCATCATTGTATGGGAATTTGGATACTCCAAATTATTGTTTGATCTCCTTAGTAGAGGTGGTGTGATTGTCTACCAAATCCAATGGATGAGCACACCACCATTGTACATATACTGGTATATTACTTGTTGTTTTTCGTTCATGGTGTGCTTCCACATAGTTCAGGGGTCCAAGGGAAAAAGGTTTTCCCTTGGTATGTTGGGGTGGAAACCAGTTGACCTAATTTGTGTTGGTAAGGAGATATGGTTTAACTAATAGCTCAATTGTTGGATTCAAGAGAACCAAGTCAAGTATACTAACTAATGCTTCTTTTATTCAATTTATTTTGATAAAACTTATGTGACATCGATACATTTATTTGTTATAGTGTTATCTTAGAGCGAAATTTGATGTAGAAAATATGAGTATTAATGGAAGAATAATGGAACTCTTTAATTACTCATTTGGTGGTTTGAGTTAACATGCATGATGTTATCCCAAGGGATTAGCTCAACCAATTGTCACCAATGTTGTTGGTGTTGGGAATATTGTTTTCATTGATGTCAAATACAGGGGGAGACTATAGATGTTCAAGATAAATATTGCAAGATGGATATTGTTGGAAATATTTCTTTTGGATTTTTGATGCTCAGTTTGGATACCCTATCTTTGAAGGACATTTTACTCTAAAGACCAAGCTCAAATGTATATGGAACTCCCTCTAACTACATAGGATACCCTATCATAGGATATATGGCTGAAAATATTATTCTGAGACCAAAAGTATATGGAACTCCCTCTAACTACATAGGAATGTGGATTTATGAAAGATTATGTCTGGTCATCTCGGCCAAAAAGTATAGGCTGACCCAACTAGTTTTACAAGTCGGCCCCATAAGTGAACATAGAAACACTATAAATACAAGATAGATGTGTGTATTTGAAGAGTATCCAAGCAAGAATAGAAAGTGCAAGTGCACAGAAAATATATAAGGTGCTCAAGAGGAGTTGGTGAGTATTCTTGGGGTCTAAAGGTGTGCAAGAGGAGTTTTATTGCAGTTTTAAGGGTGCAGGACTAAGGTCTATGATAATGAAAAGTGTGATATTTTGAGGTTGTAATGCTACATTATGGAATTACATTCAGGGAATGATGCTATGAGGTTCGCTAGGGCATGAAGGCTAAATATGACTAGGGTTTGAAGCTATGTCTAGGGTATGAAGCAAGGAGAGGTCTTGGGGCATGAAATTTAAGGGTATGATGATGTTGTGAAATGCATGAGGTATGAATCATGCAGGTTAAGTCAAAAGTACTCTTTGTATGAAGATATTAGATTGGTACCTATATAGGTCTTACTGAGTTGGTGCTCAACTAAGGAGATTGGTGTCTCTAGTAGGTTGGTGCTTACACAATATCTTGTTGAGTTGGTGCTAAGATGAAGAGATTGGTGTATCTAGTGGGTTGGTGCCTGCAATATTTTTAATAGTAGGTTGATTCCCACAAAAATTTAGAAAGATAAGTTTTTGTGGTTTTCTCTCGCAAGGGTTTCCAAGTTAAATTTTGTGTACCATGATTTGAGTTTACATGCATTTATTGTTTATACTGATTCACCCCCACCTATCAATATAAGCATAAGTTCAAAAAATGGTATTAGAGAAGGTTATTTCATAAACAATTTAACCACTAGAAGGTAGATCTCGAGCACATATGAATTGTAAGGAAGGTCTCTCCACAAAAATAGCTCCTTTGTTCGATGGAATAAATTATTCATTATAGAGTGTAAGAACGAAGACATGTTTGATGCCCCTTGGGTTTGGTATCTGGGAATCAGTCACAACAAGTTATACATATGAAGATGGGAAGGAGTCAAGTGAAAAAATGAAAAAGCAATAGATTCCATCTTGAGTGGCCTATCATATTCTGAGATTGTCAAGGTAATGCATTGTACGTCAAATAAACAGATTTGGGACAAGATACAAAAAATTTATGAAGAGAGATCCAGTGATTGTTCTAGATGTGAATCAAAGACAAAAGAAACACAATTTATGAGAAAGCTAAAAGGAGGATCTAACAAATATAAAGGTAAGCTACCTTTCAAATGCTTTAATTGTGGTAGAATAGGACATTTTTCTACTAAGTGTCCATATGAAAAAATGGAAGTTAGTGATGATGAATAAGAATATATCTCCATAAACATGGAAACAAAGCCTGTTGATGAATAAAATGAAGATAATCAGAAAGAAAATCCAGATTCAGAAAAAGAAGATCTTGAAGTAGAAATCGTTAGTGCCTTAGAATAATTATACAGGCTAAGGAAAAATAATACAAAGAAGAAGGAGCAATTGAAAAAACATGAAAATAAGGATCATGATATTGAATAAATAGTGAAGATAATTATCAGCCTGAAGATTCAGCTAGAAGTAGCAAAAGGAATAGAAGAAGCAGTGAAAAATTAGCTCAAAGAAAAGGAAGAAACCTATGAGAAGTTAGATTTTGAATTTGTCTCATTAAAGGAGGAATTGAATAACTCAAATCCTCAGTTGAAGTTTGAAAAGAGAACTGAAACTTTAAATGAGATCCTTAGTTTCCAAAGGTCACCATTCATCAAGACTGGTCTTGGCTATGATGAGAATTAGAATACTCTTGAAGAAAATCCTAATAGTTATTCTAACATTATCAAAGGATCCATCAACAATGAAAGAAACAATAGGAAAGGAAATTATGACCAACTGAAACCTGATTCTTCTCACAAGAACAACAAGAATGAGTTCAGAAGAGTTGTTCCACCAAGAAGGCCTTTCACAACCCGGTATAAAAATATCTTCCTTAGATATTATTTTTCTTGCAATAATTTTGGTCATAAAGAAATATATTGTAGAGATTATACAAGAAGTGACCATGTGAAAAATAGAAATAGAGGTCCTTACAAGACCTCAAAAGATGATTATGTGAGAAACAAAACCAAAAGTTCTCATGGGTTTTCTAATAGAAACTACAATTCGTTTGCTCCTCTACTTTATTACAATATTGAATGATATGTGTACAATAACTATGGAAACATAACACATTATTGTAGAAGCAACATAATAAAATATCCTAAAAAAAATAGGGAAGAATATGTTCTTACTAAACATAGAGAAGAATACACAAAGGTGTAGAAAAGGAAGTAAGAAGAAAAAAAGGAGGAAGAATGTGGAATTGCAATGTATGCTCAAGACAAAGGAATCCAATGGTACAATGATAGTGGATGTTTAAAACACATGACAGAGAATCGGAAAAAATTTCTCACCCTAAAGGAAGAAAAAGGAGGCAACGTTACCTTTGGGGGTAATGCTTCTGCAAGGATAGTTGGAAAAGGTGTCGTTAGTCTTGATAATGGAAAGACTAAAACATAGAATGTCTTGTATGTTGAAGGGTTAAAACATAAACTTATAAGGGTCAGTAAATGTGTGATCAAGTTTACAACATCACATTTCATTCTAAAGGATGTGAGATAAGTAAAGCAAGTTCAGGAAGATTAGTGGAAAATGAAAAAAGAACCTTGAGCAATGTATACATTCGTGATGAAGTCAAAGGATAAAATGTTGCATGGGACAAGTAAATCAAATATGGGAGTGATATCCCTTTCATATCGATAATAAAAGGAAGCACAAGCTCATGGGGAGCAACCCTTTTCCATTGATGTCAAAGGGGGAGAAGTTGCAGACACATGAAGAATTGTAGACACAAGGAGATTTTTAGATAGAAGAAGTTTTACAGATTTGACTAAGGCTTTCCATCAGTGAAAAATGGGGATATTATTGTAAATATTATTGTCATTGATGTCAAAGACAAGGGGAGACTACATATGTCCAAGATAAATATTGTAAGAAGTAGATTATTGGAAATATTGTTTTTGAATTTTTTATGCTCATGAGTTTGGATACCCTATATTTGAAGGAACTTTTACTATGAAGAACTATATGAAATGGGAGCATATGATATATGGTTGAAAATCTTATCCCGAGACCTTTCCAATGGTATATGGAACTCCCTCTAGCTCCATATGAATGAGAAAATATGAAAGATTATGTCAGGTTAGCCCAGCCAGAAAGTATAGGTTGGTCCAACCAATTTTACAAGTTGGCCCCATAAGTGAACGAAGAAACACTATAAATACAAGACAAATGTGTGCATTTGAAGAGTATCTAAGCAATAAGAGCAAGTACAAATGCATAGAAAAGATCTTATGTGCGTAAGAGGAGATGGAGAGTATTCTTGGGGTCTAAAGGTGTAGAAGAGGAGTTTTCTTGGATTTTTAAGGGCGCTATGAAGTAATAAGGTCTATGACGATGCAAAGTGCATTTTTTTGAGGTTGTAATGCAACATTCTAGAATTGTATTAAGGGACTATGATGATATGAGGTTCATTAGGGCATGGAGGATAAATTTGACTTGGGTTTGAAGCTATGTTTGGGGTATGAAGTAAGGAGAGGTGTTGGGGCATGAAATTTAAGGGTCTGATGATGTTGTGAAATGCATGAGGCATGAATCATCCAAGTGAATTCAAAATTACTATGTGTATGAAGATCTTAGATTGGTACCTATACATGTATTACTAAGTTGGTGCTCAGCTAAGGAGATTGGTGTTTCTAGTAGGTTGGTGCCTACACAATATCTTGTTGAGTTGGTGGCGAGATAAAGATAATGGTGTCTCTACTAGGTTGGTTCGTACAATATTTGTAACAATAGGTTGGTTCCTACATACATTTTTAAAGATAAGTTTTTGTGGTTTTATTCCGCAAGGGTTCCCAAGTTAAACTTTGTGTATCATGATTTGAGTTTACATGCATTTACTATTTCTAAAGTTAACAAAAGATTAATGAA
>ML786504.1:191498-224759 GCA_009831015.1 Picea engelmannii | reverse complement strand
CTCAATATAATCATAAGTTCAACAATTGGGTTTTTGGCTACATTCTTGCCAACAAGTGATTGGTTCAAATACCCCTAAGTGAGGTGCACTAATCTATGTCAATGTGTTTACTAGGGATGACATCCATGAGTGTGTGGAAGCATCCATTGGGTTTCCCTATAAGGTTTCCATGGAAATAAAAATAAAATAATGATGTTATTTGTAACTTTTGGGTTGTTGGTTTTTACATGCAACTGTAATGAAATTGTTGAGCAAAGGAAATTTTTATGTAAAAATGGGAGAGTTATATCCCCCATGAAGGAAAGGAATTTAACCTCTATTTTCCTTTGTGCTTATTATTATAACTTGGTGAATAAATCATTGTAAAGAGAAATAATTGATTTCTCTGTATGGTTATTGTGAGAAATTGTGTAAATCCATGCTTAGAAATTGTTCAGGAAAAAAATACTCTTTAGTTTCCATAGAAAATGATTTAAAAGATCCAATTTCCTTTTGATCCAAATTGGATCCTTACCAACAAAATAATCTCTTTTTCAACTTTGTAGTAAGCATTTAAATGTTTTTGGAAAAGTTGAGAAAATGTTCAAAATCTCCATGGAAGATGAAACAAACCATTGTGACAGTTAGCCTTCCAAGGAAACCCATTAAAAACGAAGGTTTTGATGAAGAAGAGAATTGAAGGGAACATAGATGAGGAAATGAAGAAGGGTTGTAGTAGAGATGAGAGCTCAAGAAATTAATATGTTTGATGACTAGAGGAGAAGAAGACATTGAGTATGTCCCATAATGAGCAAAGATTATTTTCGAGCCATGGCTATCTGTAAATTTCCCACCAACAAGTAAAAATACACTAAATTTTGTATAGCTCACCCTTTTTAAATCAATTTCCTACTTAATAAAATTCCCCTAGAGCATGGTTTGCCCATTTGGATTTCCAGGGTAAAAAGAATCTTTGTTTTCTCATGTTGTTAATGGCTCTGTATACTTGATGTAGTTTTGGTTTTAATATGTTATTTCATTCTATGTAAACCATGAAAAATGTAATAGAGATACATTATATCCTAGCTCTATTCACTAGTTTAAATGATTGCAGGAGTGTTGGAAATGATTGAGTGTATTGTTGGTTCACTATTTAACCACATTCTTCAACCAATCTTGCATTTGCTTCTTGTTGGGTGTTTATTATTTTTTGGTGGGCTTGTATGAGTACATAACATTTCAATTAGTTCCAGTACCATATACTACAACATTGTTGTATTAACCTATTATTCACTTATTTGATCATTGGAGTATAGCTACAACACTGCCACATATCTTCCATTTGATATGTGGAGAGAACTTGCAGCTTGAGAACAAATTTGAAGAGCCTATGTTGAAGAAAGATATGTCTATTGAAGCAAGTAGATGAGTAGTGAACCAAATATGAAATAGAGACATTATTTTTTTATGCCCATTGGTGATTAGAAACAAAGAGAATTATTTATTTCTATAGAGATCAATGTTGATGAAATAGACAAGCCTTATGTCTACCATTTATGGATCATAAGGTATAAGAGCAAGTGCATCAAAGACGTTGAAGTAGATACCATGGGAAAATCCCTTAAGAGGGAGAAGGTAAAAGAGTTGAGAGACTTCAACAAGCAGATATAAGAGGAAAAGTATTATTGGAGATAGAGGAAAAATAAATTGCAAGACACCAAGACTCCTTAACCACCATGAGGGAAGAATTGGATAAGACTAAATCGCAGATCTTTTAATTGGAGGATAAATTCATTCAATTGGATAATTGGTAAGAGGAGAGGTTCACCAAAGTGATTGCTCAACTATACTAGGATTTGGAAGTGAAGGAATAGGCCTTGAATAAACTATAAGCATTTGTCCAAGAGACCAAGAAATTCCCTTCCATTGCCACTGTAGAAGCTAGCACCATGATGGATTTAATCATGGTAAACTTGCCTTCCAAAACCCTTTCTCAAGGGACCTTCGATGAATTTGGAAAGCACACTAGAGGCATTAGTTCCAATCCCATGAGTCAAATGAGATATCATGGCCAAGGGACAGGAAAGGAAGGATAATGGATTATGATCCCCATTGTATCTCAATAGAGTTCCAAGCATGAATGCCTAAGATTCAGTGGATAAGAATCTAGCACAATTTTAGCTCAAACCATCTTTATCAAGGTAAGAGGAATTGGAAAAGAATCCATTCCCATGCAGGAAAATGTGACTAGAAAATGAGTGTGCAACAAGCCACTTAATTTTTTTTGTAGAGGCTTGGAAGAGGGAAAGAAACAGATGATTTCACCATCTAGATCCACTCCAACTCTTGGGGGACCAAGCAACCAAGCTAGCAAGCATCATCACAAACCAAAAAGGTATGGAATAGTATCTTTTTTTTTTTTTTTTGCAAGAAAAGGGGTCATAAGGATAGAAATTGTTGGTGATATAGAATGCCAAGCAACCCATGCAAGAACTATTTCAAATACTGTAGACTAATTGGACATTAGGTGGCCAAATTTTGGAAGCTTCACCTAGAAATCCATCCCAAAAACTGAATATCCAAGAAGAAATATTATAGAGTCAAGGTAAAGGGAAAAGAGGAGTTGCTTGAACTTACAACCCGATTAGTGGTTGTCCAACGACCTATTGCAGTCGTGAATGGAATCTCTAGTAGAGATGAGAGCTCAAGGAAGAAATATACTTGATGATCAGAGGAGAAGAAGACATTGAGTGTATCCCACAATAAGTGAAGATTTTTGTTGAGCCATGGCCATCTGTAAATTTCCTACCAGTGAGTAACAATACACTAAATCTATGTATAACTTGCCCTTTTGTAATCAATATCCTACTTAATAAAAATCCCCTAGAACTTAGTTTTACCATTTCCAAGAGTAAAAAGAATCTTTGTTTTCTCATGATGTTAATGTCTATGTATAATTGATGTAGTTTTGGTTTTACTATATTCTTTCATTATACATAAACCAAAAGAACTATAACATAGCTATATCATATTCCTATCTCTATTCACTAGTTTAAATGATTGCTTCAGTGTTGGAATTGGTTAGTGTACTTCTGGTTCACTATTTAACCACATTCTACAACAAATATTGCAATTGCATCTTGTTGGGTGTTTATTATTCTTTGGTGGGTTTGTGAGTACACAACATTTCAATTAGTTATAGTACTATACACTACAACATTGTTTTATTCACCCATTATTCACTTATTTTATCATTGGATTATAGCTACCAAATAGCCACATATCTTTCATTATATGTGTGGAGAGAAGTTGCATCTTGAGAATAGATTTGGAGTGCCTTTGTTGAACAGAGTGTTGTACAACTGAGAGGGGGGGTGAATCAGTTGTCACCATGCTTAAACAATTATGATTCTTTTAAAATCTTTACAAGGCACTCAATGATGATCACAATAATGCAGGGAGATAAACAATGGCACATTCAGTATCAGTCACATATATGAGAAACACAGAGACAGATATTTCTCGAGGAAACCCATAAAGGGTAAAAACCTCCTCTTCTTTATATGATAAGTATTATCTACATTCTTTACATTATCATACATATGAGCAGCAACTCATTGTGAGGATACAACCTCTATTTTTGCAAGCTTCAACTTGCTGAGAGAACCAACTCTCTATTTTCTCTAGCACCCACAAGAAGGAAGCACCAACTCCCTAGATTCTCTAGCACCAACTAGAAGGAAGCACCAACTCCCTGGTTTCTCTAGCACCAACTAGAAGGAAGCTACAACTCCCTGTGTTCAAGCACCCACTTCAACCTCTGAGGACATCAGTCCTCCCTAGCACCTCCCAACCACCCTGAATTATAAAAATCTTTGCTACTGAACCTTATTACACTGATATTATATTCAACGTTGGCTTACCGGACGTATCACTATTCTGTTGCATTTCCTTGCTCTCTCTGCTTCCTGTTCTTCTTCTCTTTATGCTTTGTGTGCCATTTCCACCCAATGCATAATTCCTCTTCTGTGCATTTCAACTGTTGCACTCTGATCCTTCCTCATGCTTGATTCACTCTCAACATCAAAAACCACCACAATAACCCTTTCCACGGCCACAACAACAAAAACCTCATATCTTCTCTGTACCATGTACTTATAGCTTTTGTGCCCCTTTAGCATGCAATTTGCACAATCCCTCTACCTTCCCACACCGCGTTGATCTCTACCACCTCTCCAGTGCTCTATCTGATCATCATGGTAATCCTTCAGCTTCTCTGGAGGTTTCCCCACACGTTCAGTATCACTAGATGTCATGCTGAGATTCCTCAGCCTCTTTGGCAGTCAAGACTCTTCGTCTTCTATGGCATAGTCGAGCTCATACTTTCTGCTTCAGTTACAGACTTCAATGCTCATCCACTTCTCAGTCCCTTTAAGAATCGTCTTCATTCACTGGAAGAAGCTTGGAGACCCTTCAACTTCTCTGGCAATCACACAGAGGTTTCTTCGAATCCTTTGATAGAGATCATCAGTGGTTTCTGGCAGTTTCACTGTGACGTGCAACAGTAGCCCTCCGATCATGCTCATTTTCACCTCCACCATTGGATTGAATCTATATGATCTTGTGCTCATCTCGTCGTTCCACACTTCGACATTTCAGCATTCCTAAGGTAAAGTTTCTTGCCTCTCCATGTCGCAGTTCTCGAACCTTCGAAATGGAGCTTGGTTGCACTAGGCTCCTTCCCCCATATTCCGCCGATGTGACCACAAGTAGTGACCACTGGCTAGTTTGAAACTGTATATCACAATTTCATATTTCAGGATTTCATCGTTTCTGTGGTGAAGTGCTCTTGACACCTCCAAGTTCCGGTATCCGAAACTCCAAAATGGAGTCAGATTAATGGTTCATACTCCCGAGTTTCTATTTTCGGTGAATCGACATTTCGCAACTTCGGGTTTCACGATTTTGGGACTCCTGAGACGAAGAGTCTCCACTCTTGGCTCCTCCAACTCTTGGTCTTTGAAACTCCAGTATGGAGTCTTTATCATTTCGTGACTTCGGGTTTCGCGATTTCGACATTTTTCCCTTTCGAGTCATCATGACTCCAACATTATCAAATTCATGATCACAAAATCTTCGAAGTGATCAGACGGTTTACATCACCCACTGAGATGGACGGTTGACGGGATTTCGACATTTTTCCCTTCAAGTTTTTCAAGACTAACAATGGTCCCTTCGGCATTTCAGAGTTCGGGACATCGTGATGGTGGAGTTTTTGCTTGTTGTGCAAAACCCCGAAATAGAAAGTTTCGATGTGATGTAAACCTGCTGATGTCATACGTGGATTGACATGTGTTGAATAGCTGCCACGTGTCACTCTGAATCGTGGCTTACATGTGCCCAAAATGCTGAATTAGATTGACACTTATCATTGCTTGATTATGCCACGTGTCCTTAGATGACGTGGCTTGTTGATGTGTCTGTTTCAGGATTTCGTATTTTGGCATTTCGGGACTCCCGATGTTGAGAGTCTCTGACTTCTCCATCTCATGGTATCCAAAATCCCATTATGATTTGTCTGCTTCTGGAATTTTGGCGTTTCACTTTTCGGCACTTCGGGACTCCTGATGTTGAGAGTCTCTAACTTCTCCATCTCCCAGTATCTGAAATCTCGGTATGATGTGTCTGCTTCTGGAATTTTGGCATTTCGCTTTTCAGCACTTCGGGACTCCTGATGACGAAGGATCCTTGTCGCTCCATATCCTGGTAACCGAAATCCCGATATTCAACATTTCGAGTGATGTGCCTTTTCGGGTTTTCGCATTTCAGCATTTCGGGACTCCTGTAGTGGGAGTTCTTGACATCTCCAACTCCTGGTATCCGAAATCTCGGTAGTCGAAAAACTAGGAAATGAAGTTTGACCAAAACTTTGATCTTGCTATTCGATTATCGTTGCGCTGCTAGTCTTCCTTGCCTGCTTGTTTTCCATCAAATGAAAAAGCATACCTTCGCATACTCTCATCTTGTCAAGCCATTTCTATATCATCTTGGTAAAAGACTTATGGTGCCCACCTGGCACATCCTTCATGTACCCAAGTCGTTATTACTACTATACTTGCCATCAATGACAAGCATACACTGCCTGTAAAACATGCCAACAATCTCCTCCTTTGGCATTGATGGCAACAAAGGCACCCAGACCTGTTCTTTTCTCCCCCTTTGACATCAATGTCAAAGAAAACACGTTCCTCCTGAGCTGTTGCGGTATATTTAGGAGGTATCAGATATGTAATCAAGACAAGACTCCCCCTAACAGGATGGACTCTCTTAGATGTGGGACGAGATGACACCCAACTTCTGTTGAAGATATTCAAAGGGTGTCTTAGCTAGGGGTTTAGTAAAGATGTCTGCAATTTGTTCTGTGGTTGGAATATACTGGACCTGAACAATCTGATTGGTGACCTTCTCTCTTAGAAAATGATATTTTATGGGAATATGCTTGGTCTTGGAGTGGAATACAGGATTTTTAGACACACTAATGGCACTAGTGTTATCACAATGAATTTGGATCGGTGCAGTGTATTTTACCTCCAAGTCTGCAAGTGTCTGAATCATCCATAATACCTGAGTGCAACAGGTAGCAGTAGCAATGTACTCTGCCTCTGTGGTTGATAAAGAAATGGAACCTTTCTTTTTACTAATCCATGCTACTAAAGAGTCACCCAAGAAGAATGCTCCTCCACTGGTGCTTTTTCTCTCATCAACACAGTTTGCCCAATCTGCATCTGAATAAGCAGTTAACTGAAAATTCTGATTTCTGGGATACCATAGACCATAAGTTATTGTTTCTTTTAAATACTTGAATATCCTTTTGACATCTTGCAAATGACTTTGTTTAGGTGCAGCCTGATATCTTCCTACCATTCCTACAACATGCATTATGTCTCGGTGAGATGTTGTGATGTACATCAGGCTGCCTATCATTGATCGATATGAGATTTGATCAACATCAGGTGAGTCATCATCCTTGCTTAATTTACATCCAGTTACCATAGGTGTACCCATAGGTTTAGAATCTTCCATTTGAAACCTTTTCAGTATTTATCTTAGATATTTTTCTTGAGAAATGAACATCCCTTCAGACCTGTGAGTGATTTGTAGACCAAGAAAAAAATGACAGTTCACCTATCATGGACATTTCAAAATTAGACTCCATGGCAGAAGAAAAACATTTTACCAATGTATTGTTATTACATCCGAAGATGATGTCATCTACATAGACCAACACAATGAGCAAATCATCACCCTCTTTTTTGATATAAAGATTGTTGTCAACTGTTCCTCTCTTGAATCCTTTTCCTTTGAGATACGTATCCAGTCTGTGATACCAGGCACGAGGAACTTTTTTTATCCCATATAAAGCTTTCTTTAGCTTGCATAATAAGTCAGGGTCTCCAGATAGCTCAAAACCCTCTGGTTGTTCCATATAGACTTCTTCATTTAAATCTCCATTTAGAAAAGCTGACTTGACATCCATTTGATAAACTTTCAATCTTTTATGACAAGCATAGGAAAGAAATATTCTGATGGCTTCTAACCTTGCTATGGGTGCAAAAGTTTCATCAAAATCCAGTCCTTCTATTTGAGGATAGCCTTTACAGACCAATCTTGCTTCATTCCTAACAACTTGTCCCTGGTCATTCAATTTATTCTTAAAAATCCATTTCGAGCCAATGACATTTTTACCTTCCGGTCTATGGACCATCTCCCACGTATTGTTTTTCTCGATCTGATCAAGTTCATCATTCATTTCTTTAACCCAAAGGTCATCTTTGTTGGTTTCATTAAAATTCTTGGGTTCTTGCATGGATAGGAATGCCATATGTGATTGCTCAGTGTTTTTGATTAGCTTTCTCCTTGTTTGTACACCTTTGTCTTTTCCCCCAATTATCTGACTTGCAGGATGATTCTTTTGAATGATTCTGGAGGAGGGATTCGAAATTGACTGCTGATTTGAGTCTGTATGAGTGTTTGGGTCTTCATCCAATTCAAATTTTTCATTTTCTGATTCTTAGACCTGTTCATCTTCAGCTTCAGCCGTGTCTTCTGCAGAAGACTCATTGTTGTACAACTCTCTCGTTAGGATTCCTTCATCAACTTTTACATCAATACAGTCAACCATTTTGTGTAGCCTCTTATTATAGCATCTATAGCCTTTACTGTTTGTATCATACTCTAATAAGATACCTTCATCAGCCCTGTCATCATATTTGTTGAGGTTCTCATCATTATTCTTTATATAACATTTACTCCCAAAGACTTTGAAGTGTTTAATTGTAGCAGGTCTCCCAAACCACAATTCATAAGGTGTCTTGTCACTTTGTGGTCTGAGGTGAGCTTTGTTAAGAACATGAAATGCTATGTGTATTGCTTCTACCCAATATTTTTGACCAATGTTCTTCTCATTCATCATTGACCTGGCCATTTCCTGCACTGTTATGTTTTGCCTCTCAACAACTCCATTTTGTTGTGGAGATCTAGGGATTGTGTATTCTCTCTTGATACCATGCTCATCATAGAATTCCTTAAATTATCTTGACATAAACTCTCCTCCTCATTCCGATCTAACTGCCTTTAACCTCTTGCCTGTTTGAGTCTCTGTTAAAGCCTTAAATATTTAAATTTTTTCAAATGCTTCAGCTTTTTCTTTGAGAAAGGCAACCCAAGTAAGTCTGGAGTAATCATCAATAATCAACATGAAGTAGTTTTCTTTCCCTATTCCTTCTTGTCTGGATGGTCCACATAAGTCCATATGAACTAGTTGGAGAGGTTTCTCTGTTGAAGTAAAGCTCTTGGACTTAAACTGAGTCTTGTTTAGCTTCCCTATTTGGCAGGGTTTACATATCGAATCTTGGGGCTTTGATATTCTAGGAAGATCTTTTACTGCCTCAAGATTTTTGAGTTTGATTAAGTGATCGAAGTTTAGATGTCCAAGTCTTCTATGCCATAACCAACTTTCATCATATTTGCTTAGATGACATTCTTCTCTATTTTCTTTCAGCACATATACATTATTTCCAGTCCTTATGCCTTTGGCCACCACTTGACCTGAGTTTACAAACTTTATCTTGCAGTCCTTGGACATGAACACTACTTCACATCCTTTGTCACACATCTGACTTACACTGAGCAAGTTATGTTTCAGCCCTTCTACAAGTAGGACAGCTTGGGATTTTCTTTTTCCATTACTTAAGCTTACCATACCTTTTCCCTTTATTTTCCCCAGAGAATCATTTCCAAAAGTTACGTTTCCAGATTTGCCTTCACTAAGTGACAAAAACTTACATTTGTCTCCCGACATATGTTTGGAGCATCCATTGTCTATATACCAAGGGTTCATTTTTCTTTGAGCGGACAATACTAACCCACACTTGTCACTTTCCTTCTTCTTCCATAACTTGACATTTTCAAAAGGGGATTTTAAGTTTGATTCATAGTTCTTTAATCGACAATCAATAGATTTATGTCCAAAGTTATGATAGGTGTAGCATTCAATCTCATTATTCAATAGGTCAAACTTATTGTTGCAGCGTTGTCTACTCATTGACTGTTGATTATTTCTTGGCTTCCTTGGTTGTATGTCTCTAGACTTAATTTGGCAAGTTGCATTCTGTGAAGGTTTGTTATTTGGCTGCATCAATCTTTGTTGTGGGAAGTAATTATTCCTTTGAAATCTTAATTGCTCATGTCTAAGTCTGTATTAACAATTTACAGCTTTGTGACCAAAATTAGAACAGTAGAAACAATAACCATAGAAAAATTCTTTGTACCTGGAAAGTGGTTGTCTTCTTTGAGAAAATTGATTTCTTCCATGCTGATGACATCTTTCAGTAGGAAGCACATTATTTCTTTGTTCTGCAGATTCAACCCTGGTACCTTTTTCTTTGCTCATCCTGGGAAGCTGATTGTCTTCCTTTGTTTCTGTAGGCTTGTTGCAGTTATTGGTTGTACACTTGACAAACTTGATTGGTTCCTCATTTCTCATCTTAGTGCTACCTGATCCTTCTTCATAACCCAAACTAGTTTTTAGGTTTGGATTCCTTTGCTGGTTCAGAATGGTGGCTAGTCCTTCTGAGGCTTTGATACTGGACAGATTTTGATTACACAAGGCTTGAAACTTCTCCAATTCTTTGCTTGTTTTCACTACTTCTTGTTCTAATGCTTCACATCTTGCCTTCTTTTCTGATAGTTGTTGTTTCATAATATCTTCGATTTTATTTCCCTCCTCTAATTCCACCTTTAATAGGATAAGGTATTCATTAGGTCCTTTACTGTCTTTCTCAAACTGTATCAACAATTGTCTTTTCTTTATGTTCTTAATTCTTAGTATGTCAATCTCTTCCAATGCACTGATCAGTTCTCCTTCCATGTCAACCACAGCTTCTTCTTCATTCATATCACTTCCTGTGTTGTGATTATCATAATCCTCTTTGGCCATAAGTACGAAGTTATTTAATTTATCTTCAATAGAGGATTCATTGTCTTCATCATCTGAAGGATCATCATCATTGTTTACACAAAGACTTTTCTTCTTAAGGTTATTTTCTTTAAAGAAATTTCTGTGGTTGTTCTTTTCCTTGTCATCACATGTCTGATCCTTTCTTTTGTGGGGAGATTTATTTGCAAAATGACCTATCCTTCCACAGTTGAAACATTTGAAAGGCATTTTTCCTTTGTATTTGCCAGATCCCTTCTTCAGTCTCTTCACAAATTTTGCTTCTATTTCATAAGGCTCCGAATCCTCATTCTTGTCTGCCTTGAATGATGATTCTATGGAGGTGGGTTTATCTTTAGCTATTCTCATTTCATATGCAGTCAATGTTCCTAGAAGTTGATCAAAGTCCAAGGTTTTTAGATCATTAAGTTCTTCTATAGAAAAAACCTTCGGGTTGAACCTGTCTGGGAGAGATCTCAAAATCTTCTAAATTAACGAAGGTTCCTTTATTTGTTCACCAAGTGCCTTCATTGCATTTACCATTTCTTCAACTCTTAGAAAGTATTTTCCAACAGTTTCATCATCTTTCATCTTCATCCGTTCAAATTGAACTCTGTAGGTTTGAATTTTGGCATCCTTTACCTTCTCATTACCTTCATAACTGCTAGTGAGATTATCCCACATTTCTTTGGCAGTTTCTAGGTGCATAACTTTTACGAATTCTACTTCTGCAAGACCACTCAAGATAGCATTCATAGCCTTAGCATTGAAGCTAAATTCTATCTTTTCATCCTTATTAGCTAAGACAACTAGCTTTACATAACCAGTATCTACCACATCCCATACATCTACACCTAAGGCTATTATGTAGGTTCTCATTCTGACTTTCCAGAAGGCAAAGTTTGTTCCATTGAACAAAGGAGCTTTGTTGGTTGAAGTTCCTTCATGGCTTGACATGTTTAAGCTCTAGGATCTACCATTAGATGAAAGGGGTCGGCTCTGATACCAATTGTTGTACAACTGAGAGGGGGGGTGAATCAATTGTCACTGTGCTTAAACAATTATGCCTCTTTTAAAATATTTACAAGGCACTCAATGATGATCACAGTAATGCAGGGAGATAAACAATGACACATTCAGTATCAGTCACATATATGAGAAACACAGAGACAGATATTTCCCGAGGAAACCCATACAGGGTAAAAACCTCTTCTTCTTTATATGATAAGTATTATCTACATTCTTTACATTATCATGCATATGAGCACCAACTCATTGTGAGGCTACAACCTCTGTTTTTACAAGTTGCAACTTGTTGAGAGCACCAACTCTCTGTTTTCTCTAGCACCCACTAGAAGGAAGAACCAACTCCCTGGATTCTCTAGCACCAAATAGAAGATAGCACCAACTCCCTGGATTCTCTAGCACCAACTAGAAGGAAGCTACAACTCCCTGTGTTCAAGCACCCACTTGAACCTCTGAGGACATCAGTCCTCCCTAGCACCTCCCAACCACCCTGAATTATAAAAATATTTTCTATTGAACCTTATTACAGTGATATTATATTAAATGATGGCTTACCAAATGTATCACTGTTCTGCTGCATTTCCTTGCTCTCTTTGCTTCCTGTTCTTCTACTCTTTATGCTCTGTGCACCATGTCCACCCAATGCACAATTCCTCTTTTGTGCATTTCAGCTACTACACTCTGATCCTTCCTCATGCTTGATTCACTCTCAACATCAAAAACCACCACAATAGCCCTTTCCACGGCCACAGCAACAACAACCTCATATATTCTCTATACCATGTACTTATAGCTTTTGTGCCCCTTTAGCATGCAATGTGCACAATCCCTCTACCTGCCCACACCGCGTTGATCTCTACCACCTCTTGAGTGCTCTGTCTGATCATCATGGTAATCCTTCAGATTCTCTGGCAGTTTACCCACATGTTCAACATCACTGGATGTCATGCTGAGATTCCTCAGCCTCTCTGGAATTCGAGACTCTTCGTCTTCTCTGGCATAGTCGAGCTCATACTTTTTTCTTCAGCTACATAATTCAATGATCATCCACTTGTCAGTCCCTTTAAGAATTGTCTTCATTCACTGGAAGAATATTGGAGACCCTTCAGCTTCTCTGGCGATCACACAGAGGTTTCTTCGAATCTTATAACATAGATCATCAGTGGTTTCTGGAAATTACACTGTGATGTGCAACAGTAGCCCTCCGATCATGCTCATGTTCACCTCCCCCGTTGGATTGACTCTATATGATCTTGTGCTCATTTCGTCGTTCCACACTTCGGCATTTCAGCATTCCTGAGGTAAAGTTTCTTGCCTCTCCATGTCGCGGTTCCCGAACCTTCTAAATGGAGCTTGGTTGCCCTAGGCTCCTTCCCCCATATACCGCTGATGTGACCACTGACTAGTTTGAAACTGTATATCACAATTTCGCATTTCGGGATTTTGGCGTTTTTGTGGTAAAGTGCTCTTGACACCTCCAAGTTCCGGTATCCGAAACTCTGAAATCGAGTCAGATCAATGGTTCATACTCCTGAGCTTCTCTTTTCAGCGAATCGACATTTCGTGACTTTGGGTTTCGCGATTTTGGGACTCCTGAGATGAAGAGTCTTCACTCTTGGCTCCTCTAACTCCCGGTCTCCAAAACTCCGGTATGGAGTCTTTATCATTTCGCAACTTTGAGTTTCGCTATTTCAACGTTTTTCCCTTTCGAGTCATCGTGACTCCAACATTATCAAATTCATGATCACAAAATCTTCGATGATCAGACGGTTCACATCACCCACTGAGATGGACGGTTGATGGGATTTCAACGTTTTTCCCTTCAAGTTTTTCGAGACTCACAATGGTCCCTTTCTGCATTTCGGAGTTCGGGATATCGTGATGGTGGAGTTTTTGCTTGATGTGCAAAACCCCGAAATAGAAAGTTTCAATGTGATGTAAACCTGCTGATGTCATACGTGGATTGACATGTGCTGAATAGCTTCCATGTGTCACTCTGAATCATGACTTACATGTGCCCGAAATGTTGAATTAACTTGACACTTGTCATTGCTTGATTGTGCCACATGTCCTTAGCTGACGTGGTTTGCTGACGTGGCTTGTTGATGTGTTTGTTTTAGGATTTCATATTTTGGCACTTCGGGACTCCTAATGTTGAGAGTCTCTGACTTCTCCATCTCCTGGTATCCGAACTCTCAGTATGATTTGCCTGCTTCTGGAATTTCAGTGTTTCTCTTTTCGGCCCTTCGGGACTCCTAATGTTGAGAGTCTCTGACTTCTCCATCTCCTGGTATCCGAAATCCCGGTATGATGTGCCTGCTTCTGGAATTTTGGCATTTCATTTTTCGGCACTTCAGGACGCCTGATGATGAAGGATCCTTGTCGCTCCTTCTCCCAGTAACTGAAATCCCGATATTCAACATTCTGAGTGATGCGACTTTTCGGGTTTTCGCATTTCGGCATTTCGGGACTCCTGTAGTGGGAGTTCTTGACATCTCCAACTCCCGGTATCCGAAATCCTAGTAGTCGAAAAACTCTGAAATGAAGTTTGACCAAAACTTTGATGTTTCTATTCGATCATCATTGCACTATTGGTCTTCCTTGCCTGCTTGTTTGCCATCAAATGAAAAAGCATACCTTAGCATACTCTTGTCTTGTCAAGCCAGTTCTGTATCGTCTTGGTAAAAGACTTCTGGTGCTCGCCTGGCACATCCTTCCTATACCCAAGTCATTATTACTACTGTACTTGCCATCAATGACAAGCATACACTGCCTGTAAAACATGCCAACACAGAGGTATGTCCACTGAAGAAAGTAGACGAGTGTTAAAATTTCTCTTAATAAATTAAGTGTATTCTTTAACTTTAGACTATTAAAACAATAATTGCATGCATAAGGATCACTGAAACAAAGACATCCATAGTATACACAAGATTTATCCCATGAAACCCTCGTGGGGGAGAAAACCCAACAAAGCTTCTTCAATATAGATTCTTCAACAAGTACAATGTCTCTCTCAAGAGAGATCTCACCAAACAGAAGATAAACTAGAAACGGTAACCAGAATAGGGTAGCGCACCACTAGACCAAGATAGTCCTCCAACAGATAACCAAAACCCTTCACCAAAACACCCTTACTCTGTCGTTGCTTCTCCTCCTCAGACTTGCACACTTTTTGTTGTGTGAGAAATCTTGTGTAGTGTGTATTCTCCAAGTGAGGCACCTAGCCTCTTATAAATACAATTTGAGCCACCCATAATTAGGTCAGGGCTGACCTGTACACTTTACCTCTTTTAATTTACAATTGACCTTTTTTTAAGGCACAATAGGGCCGAATTAATAAAAATAATATAATATTATTCTTTAGGGTTTTGTCTTGGTCTAATACAATATGAATACAATAAGAATATATTTCGATGTTACTCAAAATTCAACACTCCCTCTTAGTAAGGAAGGTGTTCTTCTGGCATGATCATCACGACTGCTTTTGTTCTTTTGTACACTTGACCATTGACTTGTTGAATTTCCAAAAATCTATATTGATGAAGTTTTGTAACCACATCAACATCTAGGGTCTCATCATCCATCCGGGATTTATGTCATCATGGGGCTTTAACTCACCAACTCACACAAAATCTAGCATTTAGTTCGCAAGGAACTAGTAACTCATCAACTCACACAGAATTTGACATCTAGTCCATAAGGAACTAGTAACCTCTGGTTGGCACACCAAGAAACTGGTCCATAATGACTAGGCATATAATCACAAGGAATAGGCTAGGAAACACCTCCAACCACAACGGTTGGCCCACCAACTTGAAAATTTGAGTAAATAAACAACCCTGAAGGCATGGCATCTACTAACCTTGTGTGAGGTCATGTTTATTGGTGCTACAATCAATAACATGCTTACCATACTATTTCACTGGAGTATAAATATCGTGCCCGTGAATGACTACCCACTACTACTATCACATGTTGAATCTACTTCCCGGGAATCACATCTGTAACTCATCACTCCCTCTTACTAGGGACGTCCTTATGGACCACACCAATCATGTCTCTGAAGTACACACAATTCACTCTCAAAAGAGGATTGGTCAACATGTAAGTTATATTATCATCTGTAGCAACATATTGGAGCTTCATTGCTCCCCTTTGTACCATATCTATGATATAATAGTACCTGATCTCGATGTGCTTGGACTTATCATGGAACACTGGGTTCTTTGTCAACTTCACACAACTTTGGTTTTCACACCAAATACAAGTCACCTCTAACTCAAGATCAAACAATCTTGTAAGCATCTTCTAAAGCCACACTACTTCGATACTAGCTAAACAAGCTTCTATATACTCTCCTTCAACCGTACTGAGGGCCACACTAGTTTTCTTCCTATTGAACCATGAGATGATAGTTGATACCATACTGAAGAAACATCCAAATGTACACTTCCGGTCTGCAACAATACCACCCCAATATGAATCAGTAAATCCTTGCAGGATTATTTGACGATCTGAAGTGTATCTGAGTCCATAATCATTTGTACCCTTCAGGTACCTCTTCACATGTTTTGTTGCAATCAAGTGAACACTTCTTGGCTTAACCATATACTGACTCAATGTGTTCATCACAAAACATATATCTGGCCTCATGTTCGTTAATTACATCAACAAACCAATCATCTATCTATACATGGTGGTATCCACCTTCTTTGAAGATGTATCACTCAATAACTTTAGATTTGTCACCATTGGTGTAGGCATGGCCTTACAATCCAACATTCTGAATCTCTTCAGGATCTCAAAAGTATATTTTCCTTGGTTAAGGAAAATCTCATTTGGTCTCTTCCATATCTCTAGACCTAAGAAGTAATGCATCATACCTAGGTCTTTTCATCTATAACTTTGCAACAAGCTTCCTCTTACTCTCAGTGATGAGCTTCTCATCTCCTGTTAGAAACAGGTCATCCACATATAACAGTAGTATCATTGGTCCACCATCCACAACCTTGAAGTACATGTTGGAATATGATTTACTCTTTGTAAATCCAAAGCTCATCAAGAAGTTGTCAATTCTACCATACCATGCTCAGGGTGCTTGCTTTAATCCATACAAGGATTTCTTCAATTCGCACACTTGTGTCTGACTATCATGTGTATTGAAACCTTGTGGTTGCTCCACATACACTTCCTCTTCTATTACACCATTTATAAAGGTTGTATTTACGTCCATCTGGTGTACCTTCCATTTCATCACTATAGCTATCGCAAGTATAGCTCTAATTGAAGTGTATCTCACCACATGAGCAAATGTCTCCTTGTAATGTATTCCTTATTTCTGGGATAAACCATGTGCCATGAACCTTGCCTTGTAATTCGCGATACTTCCATCTACTAAATGTTTTGTCTTGTAAATCCACTTGGAACTTACCACTGTCTTCTCTTTCGGTCTCGAAACCACATCCTAAACATCATTCTTTACAATTGAATGGTATTCTTCAACCATGGAATCCTTCCATTATTTCTTCTTTGTGGCCTCTTCATAACTGGTAGGCTCAACACCAATAATGTCACTTATCAATGCCACATAACTAGAATATGTTCGTCGTCTCTTTCTTTCTCTGAAGGATCCATCTCAGGAACCATACTTCTCTTCATCTTGAATAATTTCCTGAGCCCAAGCTGGTCTTCTCTTCTTGGTATTCATTTCTCGGGATGAATCTGTTGGTACCTGTGGTTCTTCCATATCATGATATTCTAGTACAACATCATCACCTGCATCTATATCTATAACTCTAGGAGCTTCAGGTTCTTCATCTTGGACCTCATCTAAATTATTTTGTCTTGATCTAATGAAAGTTGTATCCTCATCGAAGGTGACATCTCTGCTAGTCTCAATATGCCGGTGACCAAAGATGTAAACTCGTTATGCCTTCAATGTCTCACTATATCCAACAAATATACCCTTCTTTCATGAAGGGTCCAACTTCGATCTCTTATTTTTGGGGACATGTGCTACAATAATAGAGCAATTTAATCCCTTTTCACCATAAAATGCAAGTGTTACATCAATGTAGCATTATCATCCAATAGTTGCAGAGAAAATAAACAATGAAAAAATGAGAAATCACACACATACACAGTACATCAGTGTTTTACGTGGAAACCCAAAGTGGGAGAAAACCACATAATGTATTTTCTTATATGTCTTTAAGAATTACATTCATTGGAAGCACCAACATCCTTTGTTTTCTAGCTGCAGTTGGAAGGAGGCTCCAACCCCCTAGTTTCTCAGGCTACAACCTAAACGAATTTCCAACTCTCCAATTCTTTGGCTACAACTAGAAGGAGGCTACAACCCCCTATGTTCTCTGGCTACAATCAAAAGGTAGCTACAACCACCTGTCCTTGCCCCGTCCAACTACCCTTATGTAGAAGTAGAATGATGGAACCACTATCACACTATAACTATGAGATATACTGCTGTAAACCTGTACCAATCAACCTACACCAAAAAACCTGTACCAATAACCTGAACAATGCATCAACCTGTACCTCAACCTGTAATCAACTTGTACCAGAAACAAATGCATCAACCATGCACCAACCTGTACCAAAAAGCCTATAGTCAACCTGTACCATAAACAAATGCATTAGCCATGCACCAACCTGTACCTCAACCTATACCATGAACAAGTGCATCGACCATGCACCAAACCTGTACCTCAACCTGTACCATGAACAAGTGCATCAACCATGCACCAAACCTATACAAATAACATGTCACAACAACATGTCCAAACAACCGATCACAACAACTTGTCTCATCAATCTTATCAACCAAATCAGATCTACTCACCAAGATCAATCACCAAGACAACTCTCAAAGATGTGCATCAACCAAGAATAACACAACAACTCATAATCATCACCAAGATCAATATGTACTTCTAATAATATACCAATACAAGTATTCTACACAATTCATAAACCATGTGTAAACAATAATACTAACAAGTTCCTCCAACCATGTACCGAGTATGTACCAATCATGTATCAACTACTCATCAACTATGACTCATCAATATGTACCAACCTCATCAACTATACACCCCATTTATGTGCCAACTCATCAAATACTTGTCTCAACCATGTACCTCAACTAAAAGCCCTCATCAATTTCATCATCCAAATCTGATTTGTAACTCTGTAATAGACTGTAACGCCCTATTACCCTCAGTCTGTAAAAATAACTATACTGGCGCAGAACTGTGGCAAACTCAAAAATGTGAATGTGTGATGTGAATGGACCTTGTGAAAAAGGTCGATGAATGTGAATAATATTATGAATATATATACTGCAGGACTGCTGAGAGGGGATATGCTGAAAGAGAGACCACGATGGCTAGAGAATGGTGGTGGAAGGCACCTGGAATGGTGGCGTTAACTTCCACCAAAACCGATACCGTATTTGGACTTCACTGGTCCAGAGAACCAAGAGTGGCTCGCTGGCCCTGAATTAAATGACTCGTCATGATTGGTAGGTAAAGGGATCCTCATGAGTAATGAGGGATGGGGGTGAACCGCCCATCCGTAGAGTCCTTAGACCTGACCACTGTGAGGAAAATTGTGCCACACGCAACCTCACCAAAGAGAGAAAAGGTAGGAAGTGTGGGCGATCAAGGGAAGACGCGAGGAAAAGAGGAAGAGGAAGAGAACTATGGAAATACAGAGTGAGTGATAACAGAGAAAAAGGAGAGTAACCTTCGTTCTTGGTCATTGGAAAATAGAGACGCAGTCTCGCAACATCGTGGTCTCAGCTCGGGGGTGGCTAGTGGTAAATCGATTGGGAGTCGCTGAGCCTATGGTTGGGTGGAAACGAGCACCCCTCTCAGCAGTTGCAATCACATCTAGTGTTATTTCTGATAAGTGTTTTACATCTATCATCTTGAAATTTATATGCTGACATATATGCTCACAGTCTGTGCAGTTTATGAATGGTTTGAGTATAAGACTCTTTGGGTAGTGTTTTGATAAGAAATGGTGGTTGCATGCTTTTATTGGAAGGACCATGTATGGATTATGTTATAGATAGATTTGTATACATATATATACGCATATTGTATTAATTTGGACTTCAAGTTAGCTTTTGGGAAATCTATGTCCTTATTCATCCCCAGGAATACCCGGAATAGATCTCTCCATAGAGATATCCTTCTCAGAAAGCTTACCAAGAACCTGGAAAAGGATTTGAAGGCCCAAGTCTTAGTAACCCTGTACGAGGAAGAATTATCCTCTTGAAATCCCGAAATAACAACATAGGGATAGGTATCGATCGACGGATGAGATCTCGTTGGAAGATATGCGGTCATTCACAACCGTTAGGTTGGAGGAAGAAACGAGGGCGTTACATGCCTTAACTCTTTTTCCTTTATCTTCGTGAGTAGCGAAGAAATCGGGACCGTAGATCCCCAAGTTCCGTGAGAGTATCTGGACTGTTGGTTTTTCCATGTCCAGGGGGCAGTGGGAGAGTGCACAACATGGGACCGATCTGAACCGTCAAAAGTTATTTAGAATACCCGACAGTCGTTGGATCTGTTAGGAGATGCATGAGGGTTAAGCCCTCGTGAACAGGGGCGAAAGTCTCGAAAGAGGAGCCGGTATCAGGATTTCAGATTTCGGGATTCCGGAAGTCCTGATGACAAGAGATCAAGACACTCCATGGTGGATGTCCTAAAATAGATCTGGACCATCCGATTAAGGAAGGCCACGCATCACGAGAATAACCCACTTTGGGAAATTGGAAATCAAGAATTCGGGAGTCCCGTTGACAAGAGATCGGGCTCTTGTATTGATAGGTCTTGAAGGGAATAAGACTGTAGTCTTATGAGAAGTGGTCATATTGGCCAAGGAATAGCTCAGAGGGATAATTGTTGATTGAAGCTTGTTCGACACTTTGACAGTTCGGTACCCGGAATACCAAAGGTCATATTCCCCTTGTGCTCGCAAGTCCTGAAATCCCGACTTGCGAACTCCTGAAATGGAAGTGTGTGGTTAAGTCTCGATTAACGGTCGAGATCCTTTCGGAGGATCCAAGGCCGGTAACAACCGTTAGATGTGGGGAAGGAACATGGACGATAGTACATCGACCCCTCTCCGCCTTTGCAAGCAATGCATGAAATGTAACCCTTCCAGAGGATCCAAGGTCTGTAATGACTGTTAGATTTGAGGAAGAGACGCAGGCATTAATGCCACGACCCTTTTTCCCTTGCAAGAAATGAAGAAATCGGGACCGTAGACCCCATGATTCATGGAAGTACCTGGACCGTCCATCTATAGAGTACCCTTGGTTGTTGGTAAGTGCTTCGGTGTTTCGGCACTTGGAAAACCAAAGGGCAAGAACCCTTGTCTTCGCAAGTCGCGAAATCCCGATCACTGAAACCCCGAAATGGCGTGAGGTGTGAATGAGGTTAAGGAAAGCTGCGATTTGATCGTGACCATTGATCATCCCAAAAAGACCACGACCGTTGATCTTGGCTGAAGGTTGCTTCCATCCATTAGAGGAGATGCGTGGTGAGTAGTCAGAAGTTTCGGGAAAAGTCCTGAAATCCTGTGGACCGTTGGATCCAAATCCTCGAGGATCGTTGATCTCCTACATGAATCCCCATATCAGGATTCGGGGTTTGGAATGACAAGAGTTTTGGAGTCGTTGCATCATGAACTCCTGGTTCACGAAACTCCGAAAAGATCCGAACCGTTGGATCCAAGACATCGAGAGCCGTTGGATCTCATACAAGAACTCGAGTATCAGGTTTTGGGGTTTGCAGAGTCAAAAGACTTGACTCGCTTATATCGCTGAGTTGCGAAACACGACAAGGTGCCTAGTTGTTTGGCCGGTGGTCATAACCGACGATCACATGGAGGTGGACATATGAGGAACTAGCTGACGCTAGGCCCCCGTAAGTATTTCGAGGATTTTGATCTTCGAGAAAATGATGAAAAATTGATTTTCGTAGTGGGTGTGTTACAAATTGGTATCAGAGCATGGTTATAACACTCGACCTGCTTGGGATCATGAACGAGTTACGCAGAAACTTTGTTCGGAATACTCCTAAAAAGAGTAACCCCCCTATCTTAACCTTCCTAATCAAAAGACGAAGTTAAGAATGAAAACCCTATTGTGTGTGTACATGTGAAAATATGAATTATGTACTGGTTATAAATAAATATAAACATTAACTAACAACCAACTTTTTTTCCCTTTTTGCACACAAGCGGAAGATCAACCATGGGAAATTATCAACGCATAGTATGGTGACTCACCATGAAGTGGGGGAAGGCTCCCACAGTAGAGATGAAGAGTCTGATGAAAGGAGGGCAGTAGGGACCCCTCTAGATCTAGCCGAGACTGTGAGGAGTCTCATGGTTGAATTACAAAGCTGCAAGGCTGACAATGAAAGGATGATGAAAGAACAAGAAAAGAAAATAGAAATTAATGCAATTTTACTGCAGAGTTTATCCGATCTACAAAGACAAATGCAGCATGAACCTGAAACTCAAAAACATGGTCATATCAGTGGCCACACTGAGAGGATCACCTCGAAAAAGGTCCACCCCATAGGTAAAGGACAAGCGTCAGATGATTCCTCTGAGAAGGAAGTTGGCGATTCAGAGGGCTCTTCTAGCAGCAGAACCAGTTCCTATCCCCAAAGAAAATAAAAGAAGCAAAAGTCTTCCAAAGGTTGAAAATTCGAAGAATTCAGAAAGGCCAAACCACCCTCCTTCGACGGTGAAATAAAGAAGGGAGAGGAAGCAGAGGCTTGGCTGCTTGGACTAAGGAAGTATTTCAGAGTCCATGACTTTTCAGAAAATATGAAGGCCCAAGTGGCCACCTTCAACTTGAATGGAAAGGCTTCCATTTGGTGGGAAGACCTTAAGAATGTGAAAGGGGTTTGCGAAGAGGACCTGTCTTAGGAACGGTTTGAGAAGTACTTCTGGAAGAAGTATCTGTCGTAAAAATATTTCGACGAAAAGACTAAAGAGTTTTATGAACTCAAACTGGGACAAATTACTATAAAAGAATATGTCAAAAAATTCCTCGATTTGTTGAGGTATTTACCCTATATCAAGGCAGAAAAGGCAAAGGTGCAATGCTTCTTTAGTGGAGTACCTAAGGACTATCGAAATAGAATTGAATTTGATGAGCCAAAGACTCTAGAAGGCACTATTCAAAAGGAAACTTAGTGTCATGAACAGTTTGGGCATCGAGCAGAACCTTGCAAAGGATGGAAACAAAAGAATAGTTCAAGATTTTAGAAAAAGGTAATTAAATCCCCAGGATTTAAGAACTATAAGAAGAACCCTAGAATGAGCTTCCCAGCCCAGAGTATGCACCAGCAGAATTTTCCCTCCTTGAGCGGAAATAAAACTTCTGGACCCATATCAGTGAAGACTGATAACCCAAAGAGAGAACCTTTGAAATGATGGGGTTGCGGGGAAGAACATCTATTGAGAGACTGTCCACACAGAAAACAGAATCTTCGAAGAGTTTACAACATTCAGGAAGCTACCACAGTCAATGATGTGGCCAGGAGTGTGCCACAAATTTATGCAGCCTTGGATAATAACCAAGCTGACCACCAAGCTTCAGTGGTGGAAATAGAAGGTATGATTTCCAACCATCTATTGTCTATTTTAATTGACCCTGGTTCAAATTTGAGTTATATAGCCCCTAAAGTTGTTGATAAGTGTAAACTATAGCCAAAAAAATATACCAAGCCATGGTTGGTATAGTTATCCACTGGCACCAAAAGGAGGATAGCAGAGGTCATACCAGCCTGCCAATTAATTTTGGGTGAATTCCCCACCCAAGCAACCCTTAACATATTACCCCTGGGATCATATGATTTGTTGATTGGTATGGACTGGCTAGCCGCCCATAAAGCCAGATTGGACTGTTACCATAAAACCTTAGAATGTGTAAGTAAAGAAGGGAAAAGGATATCCCTTCAAGGGATCCAAAAACCTATCTCGATGAGACAAATATCATCTCTGCAAATGAGAAAGTATTGCCGAAAGGGATGTCCCCTATATGCAATACAGGTGTTGAAAACAATCGAAGGTGACAAACCAAGCCCGGACGACCACCCTATCCTGAGAGAATACAGAGATGTGTTTCCAGAAGAGGTACCGAGTCTACCTCCAAGAAGGGACATAGACTTCTTGATAGATCTTGCACCAAGGGCGGTGCCGGTGTCTAGGACACCCTACCGGATGAGCACACCCGAGTTAGTTGAACTCAAGTTGCAATTAAAAGAAATGATGGATAAGGGCTATATTCAGCCCAGCGTGTCTCCATGGGGAGCACCAGTATTGTTCATGAAAAAGAAGGACGGTACCCTTAGACTGTGTATAGATTATAGACAACTCAATAAGGTAACCATAAAGAACAAGTACCCCTTGCCCAGGATCGATGATCTGTTCGATCAATTGGGAGGTGCGTTTATTTTCTCAAAGATTGATTTGAGGTCAGGATACCATCAAGTCTGAATCAAGGGTGAAGACATCCATAAAACTGCCTTCCGAATGAGGTATGGTCACTATGAGTTTGTGGTGGTGCCATTTGAGTTGACCAATGCCCCTGCCACTTTTATGTGCTTGATGAACAATGTACTCAATAAATTTATAGACAAATTTGTGCTTGTTTTTATTGACGATATATTAATTTACTCCAAGAACAGGAAAGAGCATGAAGAGAATCTTAGACTTGTGCTGCAAGTGCTAAGAGAACATCAACTCTATGCCAAATTCAACAAATGTGAATTCTTCCAGAAGAAAATACATTACTTAGGCCATGTTCTCTTCGAAGAAGGAGTAGCGGTAGACCTTGACAAAATCAGCTCTATCATGGAATGGCCTACCCCAAAGGATGTTTCAGACATCAGATCCTTTATGGGATTAGCAGGATACTATAGGAGATTTATAAAAGGATTCTCCAAGATTGGTTGTCCAATCATTGCCCTCCAAAAGAAGGGGACAAAATTTCTGTGGACACAGAAATGTGAAGAAAGATTTCAAACCCTGAAACATCTACTGACCCATGCACCCGTGCTGAAGATCGCTGATATAGAAGATGACTTCCTCATGTGCACAGATGCCTGTAAGGAAGGTATCGGAGGAGTCCTTATGCAGAAAGGAAGTGTGATCTACTATGAATCTCAAAAATTGAATGAGCATGAAGTCAACTATGTGACCCATGATCTAGAACTGGTTGCCATAGTGCATGCCTTGAAAATGTGGAGGCATTACCTCCTGGGAAGAAAATTTGTACTTATGACAGATCACTGTGGATTGCGATACCTGTTTGATCAACCAAAGCTCAATCCTAGACAATCTAGGTGGATGGCCCTACTTAGTGAGTTTGATTTAAAAATAAAACACATTAAAGGAAAGGAAAATAGGGTGGCTGATGACCTTAGCAGAAGTATGAAAACAATTCACCTGGCAGCAGTGAGCACCTGCAAGACAGATGTCAAAGAAAGAATCAGAAATGCATAAGAAACAGATCCCTTTGTCCAGACTGTGACCATGTACCTACAACAAGAACCCGCCGGAGTAAAATATGAAGGCTACCAGATGACCGAAGGAGGTCTGCTCACTTACAGAAGCAGATTTTATACTCCATATTGTGACGACTTGAAGATGTTCATTATGGATGAACTACATAAAAGCCGCTATATTGGTCATCCAGGATACCAGAAGATGGTCACTGCCACCAGGAAACAATTTTATTGGCATGGATTGAAGAAAGACATAGTCGAGTACTTAGCCAAATGCATAGAGTGCCAACAGGTTAAAGCAGAACATCAACACCCAGTAGGATTATTGCAACCTTTACCAATCCTAGAATGGAAATGGGAAACCATCTCCATGGATTTCATCACCGGATTACCAACATCGACCAAACAAAACGATGCCATTATGGTAGTGGTGGATAAATTGAGCAAGTCTGCTCATTTCATCCCTGTCAAATCAACTTACAAAGCAATCGATATCGCCCAGGTATTCATGAAGGAGATATTCAGACTGCATGGTATGCCGAAAGAGATTGTGTCTGACAGAGACACGAAATTTACTTCCAACTTTTGGAAATCATTGATGACTGGTTTAGAGACCAAGTTACTGTTTAGCACCGCCTATCACCCTCAAACTGATGGATAGACAGAAAGAGTGAACCAAGTACTTGAGGACATGCTAAAAATGCATGTAATTCATCAACCCAAGAAGTGGGAAGACTACCTGCCACTGGTAGAGTTCGCCTACAACCATGGCTACCAAGCATGCTTAAAGATGAGTCCCTTCAAAGTCCTCTATGGTAGACCGTGTAACACTCTAGTCAGCTGGAGTAATCTCGTAAACATGATTTCTTTTGGACCCGACATGTTGAAAGAAATGGAACAACAACTGACTCAGATAAAACAAAACCTGAAGGTCGCTCAGAACCGACAGAAAAGTTATGCTGACCAATAGAGAACTCCAAGAGAGTTCAAAGCGGGAGATCATGTATATCTCAGAGTTAGTGCCAGGAAGAGTTCCCTGAAAATGGGAGCTTGTGCCAAGTTGGCACCTCAGTATTGTGGACCCTTTGAGGTTCTAGATAGAGTGGGACCTGTAGCCTATAGGCTAGCACTTCCTACCACAGTAAAAGCACATAATGTTTTCCATGTTTCATTATTGAAGAAATATGTACATGATGCTAACCATATAATTGACTGGTCTATGATCCAGGTGGAACCAGAGGGATAATTTCTACTAGAACCTCAGTGCATACTGGGCAGAAAGGAAACCCCACTCCAGAACCGAACCATTGCACAGGTCAAGGTGCAGTGGAGACATTTTGGCCCAGATGAGGCTACATGGGAAATGGAGGATGCCATGAGACAGGCATATCCGATTTTGTTTATTATTGTACATGCATGTCATGTTGATATATAAGAACATAGAGGACAATGTGCCTTTAAAGGGGAGGGAATTGTAACACCCTGTTTCCCCCAGTCTATAAAAATAACTATACTGGCCCAGAACTATGGAAAACTCAAAAATGTGAATGTGTGATGTGAATGGACCTTGTGAAAAAGGTCGATGAATGTGAATAATTTTATGAATATATATATTGCAGGAATGCTGAGAGGGGATATGTTGAAAAAGAGACCACGATGGCTGGAGAATGGTGGTGGAAGGCACCTGGAATGGTGGCATTAACTTCCACCGAAACCGATACCGTATTTGGACTTCACTGGCCCGGAGAACCAAGAGTGGCTCACTGGCCCCGAATTAAATGACTCGTCGGGATTGGTAGGTAAAGGGATCCTCATGAGTAATGAGGGATGGGGGTGAACCGCCCATCCATAAAGTCCTCATACCTGACCACTGCGAGGAAAATCGTGCCACACACAACCTCGCCAAAGAGAGAAAAGGCAGGAAGTGTGGGCGATCAAGGGCAGACGCGAGGAAAAGAGGAAGAGGAAGAGAAATCTAGAAATATAGAGTGAGTGATAGCAGAGAATAAGGAGAGTAACCTTCATTCTCGGTCACTGGAAAACAGAGACGTAGTCTCGCAGCATCGTGGTCTCAGCTCGGGGGTGGCTAGTGGTAAATCTGTTGGGAGTCACTGAGCCTACGGTCGGGTGGAAATGAGCACCCCTCTCAGCAGTTGCAATCACATCTGGTGTTATTTCTGATAAGTGTTTTACGTATAGCATCTTGAAATTTATATGCTGAAATGTACGCTCACAGTCTGTGCAGTTTATGAATGGTTTGAGTATAAGACTGTCTGGGTAGTGTTTTGATCAGAAATGGTGGTTGCATGCTTTTATTGAAAGGACCATGTATGGCTTATGTTATATATAGATTTGTATACATATATATACACATATTGTATTAATTTGGAATTCAAGTCTGCTTTTGGGAAATCTATGTCCTTATTCATCCCCAGGAATACCCGGAATAGATCTCTCCACAGAGATACCCTTCTCGAAAAGCTTCCCAAGAACTTGGAAAAGGATTTGAAGGCACAAGTCTTAGTAACCCTGTACGAGGAAGAGTGATCCTCTTGAAATCCTGAAATAACAACGTAGGGATAGGTATTGATCAACGGATGAGATCCCCTCAAAAGATCTACAGTCATTCATGACCATTAGGTAGGAGGAAGAAACGAGGGCATTACATGCCTTAACCCTTTTTCCTTTATCTTCATGAGTAGCGAAGAAATCGGGACCATATATCCCCAAGGTCCATGAGAGTATCTGGACCGTTGGTTTTTCCACATCCAGAGGGTAGTGGGAGAGTGCACAATGTGGGACCGATCTGAACCATCAGATCTTAGTTAGAAAACCCGACAGCTGTTGGATCTGTCAGGAGATGCATGAGGGTTAAGCCCTTGTGAACAGGGGCGAAAGTCCTGAAACAGGAGTCGGTATAAGGATTTCGGATTTCGGGATTCCGGAAGTCCTGATAACAAGAGATCAGGACACTCCATGGTGGAAGTCACAAAATAGATCTGGACCGTCCAATTAAGGAAGGACACGTGTCGCGAGAACCACCCACTTCGGGAAATCGAAAATAGAGAATTCAGGAGTCCCGTTGACAAGAGGTCGGGCTCTCGTATTGATAGGTCCCGAAGGGAATAAGACTATAGTCTCATGAGAAGTGGTCATATTGGCCAAGGCATAGCTCAGAGGGATAATTGCTGATCGAAGCTTGTTTGGCACTTCAGCATTTAGGTACTCGGAATACCGAAGGGCATATTCCCCTTATGCTTGCAAGTCCCGAAATCCCGACTTGCGAACTCCTGAAATGGCAGCATGTGGTTAAGTCTCGATTAACGTTTGAGATCCTTTCAGAGGATCCAAGGCCAGTAACAACCATTAGATGTGGGGAAGGAACCTGGATGATATTACCTCGACCCCTCTCCGCCTTTGCAAGCAATGCACGAAACGTAACCCTTCCGAAGGATCCAAGGTCTGTAATGACTGTTAGATTTGAGGAAGAGACGCAAGCATTAATGCCACGACCCTTTTTCCCTTGTAATAAATGAATAAATCAGGACCGTAGACCCCATGATCCATGGAAGTACCTGGACTGTCCATCTATAGAGTACACATGGCTGCTGGTAAGCGCTTCGGCGTTTCAGCACCCGGGAAACCAAAGGGCAAGAACCCTTGTCTTCGCAAGTTGCGAAATCCCGATCACCGAAACCCAGAAATGGCGTGAGGTGTGAATGAGGTTAAGGAAACTAGGATTTGATCATGACCATTGATCATCCCAAAAAGACCATGACCGTTGATCTTGGCTAAAGGTCGCCATCGTCCATCAGAGGAGACGCGTGGTGAGCAGTCAGAAGTTTCGGGAAAAGTCTTGAAATCCCGTGGACTGTTGAATCCAAATCCTTGAGGATCGTTGATCTCCTACACGAATATCCATATAGAGATTCGGGGATTGGAATGAAAAGATTTTTGGAGTCGTTGCATCGTGAACTCTCAGTTCATGAAACTCTGAAAAGATCTGAACCGTTGGATCCAAGACATCGAGAGCCATTGGATCTCATACAAGAACTCGAGTATCGGGTTTTGGGGTTTGCAGAGTCGAAAGAATTGACTTGCTTATATCACTGAGTCACAAAACGTGACAAGGTGCCTATTTGTTTGGTCGGTGGTCATAACCGACGATCACATGGAGGTAGACACATGAGGAACTAGCTGACGCTAGGCCCCCGTAAGTATTTCGAGGATTTTGATCTTCGAGAAAACGAAAAAAAATTTGATTTTCATAGTGGGTGTGTTACATAGACCTGGTATATATGATCACATACCTACAAACCTTCCTTAACTTTAACAACAAGAGACTAGTATTTTCATCAAACTTTTCCTTAGTCTCACATGACTAGTTTTGGATTAGTCAACAACCCTAACTTGAAATAACATAACTATGTACCTCTAGTGAATAAAGAAGATACGAAAATAGTACACAATGTTATTCAGTGTGTTTTTTGCAATTCCTTTAGGTGTCACTACTTGGAACCTCTCAGAAAAGGAGTTATAGCAAAATTGGCATACCTTGTTAAATTCTGACTTATTCTAGAGAGTGAACTTGTAGAGAATTCCCCGCATAGAATATTTGTTTTATGGATATGAAAATGTTACACGGAATACTAAAGGCTATAATCTAACCAACACATTTTTTCTTACGTAATTTGGATCTGTTATGAATAATTTATGACGTTTCTACCTTGAACACCTGTTTTAGACTAGTTTCAGGACTAGCCACAAACCCTATTTTCCACGGAGTGTAACTCCAAAAATAAAACAACCCACAAGCTTAAATTTGTACAACAACTAATTGGATATGTTTTCTCAATGGCCTATCAATTTCGCGGTCTAAATCATTCTAGAAAAAAAGTTATTGTGTAAATGGTGAGATGACCTGTAAATAACATACCTTAGAAAGCATCATCAAAGAATTTATCCTCCCTTGAATTTCAGCCTTCTTTACTTCACCTTCTCTCTGAAATTTAGCTTAGATATCCTTTGGTTACCTCAATCACCTATAGATATTCAATATTATCAAGTGTGATATTAAATGAGAGAGCTTTGCCTCTTATTTATACTTTCATGTAGCTTCCTCAAGGGGTTACCTTTTAACCATCTTAACCCACTTTCCTTATTTTAGGGTTAACCAACTTCTAACCACTTGTCCAATTAGTAATTTATCCATTAAATTTATTATTTAAATAATTTATTTTGTATCCACTTTGACTTATAGTACACTCATCACTTCACTTTACCTCAAAGGGTTACCTTCTAACCATCTTAAACCACTTTTCGTATTTTAGGGCTAACCCACTTCGAACCACTTGTCAACTTAGTACTTTCTCCATTAAATTTATTATTTAAATAATTTATTTTGTATTCACTTGAATTATATTACACTCATCACTTCACTTTATTATTTACCATCTAAAATTCTCTTAAACCACTTTGACTACTTTGACCTTTTGGGGCTTCTAGATGACTCATGAGGGTTCTCAAACTTCACATGGCCATAAATATCTAACTCTGAGGAGTTATGTGACATTCCACATACCACTGGAAATGGCCTGACATGTACTATCTATATAGAATATTATTACTTGCAAATATATCAAAACTCATACAACTATCCATCAAACAAACTTGGGTCCAATACCCAAACCTGGGTTCTCCAACTTCACATGGCCATAACTCTCTAACCGTGAGGAGTTATGTGATTTTCCACATACCATCAGAAATGGCATGACATGTACTACCCATATAAAATAGTCTTACCTTCAAATATATTAAAAATCATACCATTATACATTGAAAAAACTTGGGTCCATTACCCAAAACTTTGTGCTACCGAAATTCGCTACCAGACTTTCTCCAAGGGTTGACATCAATCACTACGGGTTGAAATCAATATACAATATCACTCTCCAATGGTTGAAATCAATGACAACCAACAATCCATACCAACTTTCCATCAACCTAATCCAACTTTCTGACAATATCCCCCTTTGGCATTGATGGCAACACCAACATTGATGGCAACACTTAGTCATGATAACATTCATGCTTATACTCATCAATGTTTCTATCTCTCCCCCTTTGACATCAATGACAAAGGGTATCTCCCTTTGGGTTTTCTCCCCCTGACTGAACTCTCCTTGGGTTGCTCCCTCTATCTACATGCCTCTATGCTCTCTCTCTCCAAGCATTTCTATCCTGCATCTGATAAATATCTCCCCCTTTTTTATCAATGGAAAAGGTATCTTTCCATCTGGGGCTACTGCCCCTAACTAAACTATACTTGGGGATACTCCCCCTGACTGAGCTCTTCCTGAAACTGATCTCCCAACCTGAATTGTCCTCTTTATGGTGCTTCCTCATGTAAATCTAAGACATATAAGATAAGCATTCAAAATCATTCATTTTGGATTAGAAATTACTTCGAGTCTCTGGCGAAGATACTCAAAGGCTTCCTGTGGAAGCGGTTTTGTAAAGATGTCTGCCACTTGTTCTTTTGTGCCCACATATTCAACTCTGATTTTATTCTCTGCAACTTGTTCTCTTAGAAAGTGATACTTGATTGGAATGTGATTCGTTTTGGAGTGCATCACCGAGTTCTTTGAGATACTGATGACGCTTGTATTGTCACAATATATTGGAATGGGATCATCATACTCAACCTGTATATATGTCAGAGTTTGTTTTATCCATAGAACCTGTGTACAACATGTTGTTGTTGGAATATACTCTGTCTCGACTGTAAATAAGGATATTGATGGTTGTTTCTTGCTTAACCATGATACTAAACACTCACCCAAGTAGAACGTTGCTCCACTAGTGCTTCATCGGTCATCAATGCAACCTTCTCAATCTGCATCTATGTAGGAATTAAGTGATAGATCCTTTCCTTTTGGATACCATAATCCAAACTCTTATGTTCCTTTGAGATATATGAAAATCCTTTTCATTGCCAATACATGTGATTCCTTTGGTGCTGCTTGAAATCATGCCACATGTCCAACTGCCTCCATTACATATGGTCTGGATGTTGTCACATATAGTAAGCTACCAATCATTGACATGTATTTCCTCTGGTCTGTAGACTTTGAATCATCATCTTTTCTCAACTTGCAACTAGTTTTCATAGGAGTGGTAACTAGTTTGCAATCTTCCATTCTGAGCCTCTTTAGCATTTATTTGATATACTTAGTTTGAGAAATAAAAATTCCTTGGTTTCTTTGACATCTCTGAAGACCCAGAAAGAAGGATAGTTCTCCAATTAATGACATTTCAAATTCATTATGCATATGCTTTGCAAATTTCTGGCTTAACCTATCATTAGTACTTCCAAAAACAATATCATCAATATAAATTTCAATTAATAAAATACTACCTTGAGTTACCTTGATGTAGAGGTTGTTGTCTGTGCTTCCTTTCCATAGTTCATACGGAGTTTTGTCATTGTTCTTTCTAAGCATTACTCTGTTTTGAATGTGAACTGTTGTATGCACTGTTTGTGTCCAAAAAATATCTGTCAATTTGGAATCCATTAGCATTGTTCGAGCCATTTCCTATGTAATTATCATCCATTATGATAATGTTCCTTTGTCTCTGAACCACTCTCTGAACCAATCTATGAATCCATGCTCTCGTCCACTTTCATATATATGTCCAAACCTGCAAAGTATTCTTACAAATCCATCTCTGTCCATACTGTCCAAGACTCTACTTGCGCAATTGTCCATAATGCTGACCCATTTATCACTATACTATCATGAAGTCTTGATTAATCTATCAAAATGTACTTTTTCTAACTGACTTCTCTGGATCTATCTTCTCAAACTCTCCAAGCTACTCGAAGGATGGTTCTTTGTTCTGTCACAACTATCTCATAGACTGCCCTTGTCTAATATCCATATTACCTAGGAGTCTCTAAGTTGAATGGTTCAGAACAATTCCTGCTCTGATGTGTATTCATAATCATCTTCATTGGTAGATTTATAATCTCTCTGAGCTCTGACTTCTTTCTTTCTGTCTATGGATTCATCTTTCACTACAATACCTGAAATTACAATCTCTTGAACATGTTCCTTATTTACTTGTCCTTCTTTTCTTTCATTTATTTTCCAAACCTTTCTATATCTGACATCCTTCTTTTTCTCTGTAGATTTTTCT